>JAGYYJ010003185.1:0-163365 GCA_019671005.1 Hibiscus mutabilis | reverse complement strand
ATCATCGTCGTCTTCATCTTCAGTTGGACAAAAAGAACTCTCGCTAGCTTTTCTACTGAATCCAGGGCGATGTCCTTCAACGCTACCATCGTTTGGAGGCATCTTTGGTGCTGTTTTTGTCTCTGAAGCTTCACTGTCAACAACAGTCCCGTCTTTGTCAAACCCCATGCTTTTAGAACTCGAATCCTCACCAACCGCCAAAGACATCAACAGCCCATCAAACAGGTACAAAGAGAAAAGAGGCAAAACTCACTCACCAAGAATATATATAATACTTCTAGTACTAAAACGAACAGAATTGTCCAAATCGCAAAAGAACATAAAAGATAAGCCAAAACACACTACTAGGGTCAAGGAAGAATCTCAGAAGAAAACAACAAAAGATGAGGGAAGGGAACCCCAATTCAAAACAAAAAGAAAACTATAATAATGGTATTAAAAGATGAGTCAAAGAATCCAAGAAAGGTGAACAGAAACCAAATACCAAGGAAAGAATAGGATAGCCCTTCGAACAAGAAAACGAAAAAGGAGAGGGAGATGGGGTTCGTCGAGGGAAAGTTCAAAACACTCAAAGAAGACTCGTGTGGGGATCCGAAATATGTATATTCATGAAATGAAACAAAGAAAGAGAGAGAGAGAGAGGTGGCCAGATCGTGAAGACCACTCCTGCACTAGCTTCCACGAAGATCACGATTCCAGCACCGGCTGTTTTATTTTAAAAACTTTCTTATTTAACAGCCTAGATTGCCTCGACCCTTTGTTAAATATCTGGTTTTGACCTTTTCCTCAGAGACAGATATAATGATTGGAATAAAGGAGGGGGGGGGGGGGAATGATGTTAATAGAATTGGCAATGGCAGGGTTTTACTTTTATCATACTCTGGTAGACCATACAACCTATGCTGACTGCTGTGAACTCTTTGTTTTAGTTTACCTCGGATGTGTTAGAATTTGTGTACGCTGAACCAACTTTTTGAGTCTCCAAGTCATGGGCTATGAATTACATGGCGTACTTGCAAGTTGCAACCCTTTGGATAAGTTGTCAAAGTCGCTTCCTTTGGCTTCACACAGTTTAGGCTTCCAATTTCTATGACATTTATTATAAAGGCGAGAATTTCGAGGAAATTTTGGATCCATTCGCTTTGCTTTCCTTCACACCCTTTGAGAAAGTTTCAATCTTTCAGTACTTTCAATCGTCAAGTCTTAATCCCATATCTCCATTTCAACTTGTTACCGGGAAAAATAATGAATCCGAGGTTGGTTGGAAGGACCCGCTGAGGGATTATGCGTGATTAACGCGAGAATAGATGTCCCTGTGCATGCTGTGATGTAATATACTCTGATTCGTGGGTAAACAATCATCAGTGGAATCAATTATGTATTATTCCAGAAAATACCCATTTTTATAATTGATTTTTGATTAGTGATTAGCTGGTTTGTATCGGTTCAGAAACCTACTCTGGCCGTGGGCAAAACAAATGCTTTCTGCACGTTGCTTCCATCTCCTGTTTGTACAACAACCAACATTCATTCATTCAACACCTGCATTCATAGAGGAATTGATGTTTCAACCAATGAATTCAATAATATATATATAATCTCCAAAAGTGCACTCTTCAACATTTGTCTGTTTAAATTTCACTGCATTTTTCGATAAAGAGGGAGGTGGTGATGTCCTCATGATAGATGTAATGAAGAACAACAACTAACCTACTTCAATGTGATACGACAATTTCCCGAATGAGTAAGAGATTTCGAGCTCAGCAACTGACTCCCTGCTTCCCTAAGATGAAATTGTAGCCGGTGAGGACATTAATATAGCTCATCTACCAGCAGTACATGCCATCTTAAGAATGGCAAACATGTCATAACAGCACTAGCCAGTAGCCTTTACTCAATCATGATTCATGAGGTACTAGTCCTAGTTCTAACAATGAAAGATGGGGAATCATAGCTTGAAAGTGTAGGAAATAAATATCACGGTATTACACCCTTTAATTAAGTTATTAAAGAGGCCAAGGGCCAAGCAGTAGAATTTACAGAATAGTGATTAGTGATTGAAATGATAAACAATTCTCCGTTTATGATGCAGGCAGCCCTGCAGAGTTTTGACTTAAATAAGATTTGCAGGATGTTCAGAACTTATAATCACAATTTGGAGATTAGCCCTGAGCTACACTGGTAAAGGAAAGAGACAACTTCTTAATAATCTACCAACTCTCAACTCATTCATTAATTTACACAAAATGAAAAAGGGGTTTCTGGATACTACAACTGAAACACAATAATCATTGCCACACAGCTATACAAGTGACATGAAGAACAAAGAAGTGATGTCGAACCTGTAAGAAAAGCATAAAGCATCAATAGAACCATCTTCATATCTCTTCACCAGGATTCTTGATGCTACATAGGTGAAACCGTCTCTTGTTCCTCGAAAAGCATAAAGCAATGGATTGACAACCGGCAACACTTTGCACTTCGCAATTATACGGCGCTGCAAATGCAACAAAGAACAATGTTATGCGGCTGCTCGAAACAAATGCAATAGTAGGGATAGGACATGGTCAAACGCATGCATAATAGTATGTAAAATATTAAAACGAAATCAAAATGAAAAGTAAACATCATACCATGAAAATGATACCCAAAACTGCTGAGTTTCTTGCCAGCAGTGGTCACCACCGGACCAACCAAATCTTCCACCCTATCCAAACAAGCCTCTTCTATTATTTTCTTTGTGCCGCTTCTCAACTTCAAATGTCTTTCCGCCAAGTGCACTTTCTAATGCTTTTCTAGCTCGGTCCTGCAAGCAACCATACACATGGAAAAGATAAGTCTAATCAGGAAAATGCATCATGTTCAAGTAAGACTATATGTACAAAGTACTTGAACCAGTAAATAACATCTAGGGTTCCCAATACCCATTCTAATAATCAAACTATCAGCTATAAAATTATACACTTCCAAGTTCTAACCAGCCTATCCAAAATATTTAGTTAATTCTTTGCAATCAAACATGAAGTGACCAGAATAAAATATGGGAAAAAGATATAGAATGGTGAAAGTGTGGAATTCTGGTGTTACCTATCACTGAATATGAGAAGAAAACGCTATAAAATCTACCGTCGCATTCGAGATTCTGAGGCAGAGTTTCAATTGGATCAACAATTTGATTGCGGGAAGCCGGGAGAGATTGGAAGCCAGGTGATTGGGCTCGGGGCGAAAACGAAGACCAGAGATGGTTTGGGTTTAGAAAATGCGCCAATGTTTTGGGCCTTTTGGCATCTCCTGCTGAATCACTGGCCTATCTGCTATTTGATTTGAGTGGAAGTATTTATTATATAGGTCGGATCAAAATATGTATTGAAATTATTATATAGTCTCAGCATCATGTATATTTGCGGTTTCACTCGAAAATTAAACATTTTTAAATAAAATTTCTTCTCTATTTTAGAAGTTTATAAGGTGTTTTATGTTCGGTAGTTGGTTGTGTTTTTAATAAATTGATATTTTTATAATATATGTATACTCTATTTTAATATTAAAATTGTTTCTCGATTTTAAAGAGAATATTGAAAATATCTTTTGATAAATTTTAATCCTACTTAAAAGGAAGGGTCGAGTCGAGGGAAAGTGTAAGACTTAGGGGAAGGAAAAATGTGTTCCTAGTAGGTTTAGAACCAATAACTTAAAAAGAACAAAAATGAATAGCTTGACCAACCAGCCAAATGTGCTCGCTTATATTGAAAATATTTTGTAATATGAGATCTTGTCGAGAGAGATAAAAAATACACACAAGCATGTTTAAAATAAGAATGTACACATGATTTTATGTTATTATGTTATGAGTATGGATTTTAAAAAATAAATCATTTATAAAAAAAATATTTTCGTCACTAGTTTAATTTTATACTCGAGATCATTTATTTAATAAATTTATAATGAATTTTTTCATAACATTGGTGACTAAAATAAAACTTTTATAGTAGTTTGGTGACTTTTATGCAGTTTTACCCTTAGGAACAACAAAAATTACAAAAAGAAAAATTGAAGACTCAAACAATTGGATACATGAAAAGAAGCACGGAGACCATAAGCCAAACTCTTGTTTTCGTCGTCGGAGCAAATAGTAGTGATGGCGGAAGATCTGGTGCTGGATACGGCGATCGGAGATTGAGTGCTGATACCCCTATCGGTGGTGATGGTTCTCATCGGCATCCTCCGCTACTTTGTTTCTAAGCTCATGCTCTCCTCTCAAGTTCCCGATCCTAAGATCGTCAAAGAGGGGTATTTCTCTCCCACCTCTGTTTTTTTGTATAACAAAAATTAGATAAAGCTAAATAGATCTCAGATTCATCGATTCCCGAATTTCTATTTCCAGGCAAGTAATTGTTCGGGCTCGGAATTTGCGAGCTGCTGCTAATTTTATCCCTCCCAAGTCCTTCCGCTCACGTAGGGTTTATTTCAGCAATGAGTTTTGCCTTTTCCTTTTAAAACCTCTTTTGTTTAGAGCTTATTGTGCTGTTAGAAGATTGCACATTAGCCGTAGATGAATTATTGTTTTGTTGGGATTGCTTCTAATCAGTAGGCTATGGATCTGCTAATATTAAGCTTTGTCAAAATCAGTTTAAATTGATGAAAATAATCCATCAAGTTTAAGTACGTTTCCCTCTCAGAAAGTAATAAACTAAAGCTAAGTTTATGGCTTTTCGTAGGAAAATGGATTACTGTTTGTCCCCAAGGGGTAGGCTCAAAATGCTCAAGCTCAAATGTTCTCTGACTCTAACATGGCTATGGATATGATGAAGAAAAACCTCTCTATGATTATACCTCAGGTATTTTTGTGGTGCTTGCACCTTTGGTGTTCGACGTTCGTATGCTTTGGTGTAATTGCTCATATTAGAGAACTTACTATTTTTATAAACTTGGTGCTGTTGTCAGACTCTCACTTTTGCATGGGTCAACTTCTTCTTCTCTGGATTTGTTGCAGGTCTGGCTCTTTGCTTCTTTAGTGTTTACTACTATTTTAGTTCCAAAATTTCTGAGTATTTTCCTTTTCATGCTACATTTGAGATTGAATTAGCAGATCTGTGTACAAAATTGATTTCATGTATCCGATGTATTGAATTTTCCAAAGTTAACCCCTTTCCTATTATATTGGATTTGTTCCATTTTCATTTTTTCTGCATGGTGATGGTCCTGATGGACGCAGTCTTTTGTTGGTCATAATCATAGTCTAACTTAACTGGTCATGATAGTGTTATTAAGATTTTTATTTATTGGTACTATTGAGCTGTTGGTAATGATACTGTAGTTGCCTCTTCTATTTGCTTTCTCTCTTGCAGCCAAAATACCCTTCCCATTGACGCAGAGGTTCAGATCAATGTTACAGAATGGAATTGACCTTAGCACAGTTGATGTGAGCTATGTTAGTAGCCGCTCATGGTACTGGTCTTATTTCGTATGCAAAAAGCCTTTCATAAATTTTCTTTTAATTGTTTTTTTTTTCCTTTCTAATCTCATCTATTTTGAGATACTTTCTTGACTAAGTATTACACCAATTATTGACAAATTCTTTTATATCCAGGTATTTCCTCAATTTGTTTGGTTTGAGGGGTTTATTTAGTCTGATTCTGGGAGAGGAAAATGGTTAGTGTTGGATCATGAACTTCCTATTATATTTTATATTATAATGCAAACATCACTTTCTCGGTTCTTGGATTTATCATCTATTGTAGGTTTCATAAGGAAGTTGTAATTTTTTCTTTCTTTTTTTAACAGCAACGGATGATACACAACGAATGATGCAGATGAGTGGATTTGGTTTTGATCCATCTAAGGTATTGATTCAATCTGTTTTGTATTGAGTGTTGCAGCTGCAAGAAGTCTTACAAGTTTCATATGGTCTTATATTAGTCAAAATCCTGTTATTTGTCTTTTAATGGAGACCATTTTCCATAAGTAGCATGTATAGGAAGCAAATTAGAATTTTTATTTAAGTTATTAACACTTTGATCTTAGGCCAGTTGAAATCCTTTTGCAATACTCAAGTTTCTTAGGGTTTTGATAGATAAGCTTAGGACGACGCCTTAAATGGTATCGAGTAGGGAATATAGAATAATAGAAGTTACAGGTTTCAGCCTCAGAGTTTGAACAGTTGTCGTCCAAAGAGTCCTTGAGCTTAGAATTCAATTGGTTGTACAGGCAACAAAGGTTTGCCACCTTATATACATACATTTATGACTCTACTCATCCCCAAGCTGTTTTGTGGAGGCACAAAGATGTCTGATATTGTATCCATCTTTTTTCTTAATTGACTAAGAGTTCTTTATTTATATCTCTTAGGAGAATGGCCTGTGGAACATTTATTAGTGTGATCTTGGGCAACAAATGATTGCTGTGGGCTGGGCAGTTCGTTTATGATTTGATGTTGTCCGGAATACTTGCTTGTCAATTAGAAAAAAATTTAGACAGGGAATATGGAATTCCATTCCCATGATGATGGACCTACACTGCCCCATCAATGTGCTACCACAATCTTTTGTGCTTCTAATGTCTGTGTAGCCTGGGCTGCCAGATTCAAATTTGTTTGCACTGATGTGTATGTGGGTCAGGCTCTTCATCAAAGAAATTATGTGTCATTGTCTTTTTGAGGCTTTATTATGAATGGCCAACTTTTTAGTCAAGAGCTTAGTTTCGTTCTCTTCAACTTTAGAACCGCCCATGCTTTGGGGGTTTGATATTTACCTGTTGAGAATTCTTGTGGTAGGAATTTCAGCCAATGCTTTGCTATGTGATCAAATCAACAACGAAAATGATTACAACTACATGCAACTTTTAATTCAATGACGATGAACCAAACTGCTTTTGTGGTTGATATTTGGTTTAAGTTTAAGAAATCAAGATCCCTTCTTGTGATAATAGCTGTATCCCGGAAGTCATTGCCTTTTTTATTTTGTTGATATATGTATGGTTTAAATTTATAAGGCATCCTGTAAAGAAATTTAATATAAAAAAGATTTTGTTTCATTTCTCAACTTGCATGTCTCCTAATCCTTTGATTATCATTCTTATATAAAACAGATTTTGTTTGATTTCTCAACTTGCATGCCTCCTAATCCTTTGATTATCATTCTTGTTTAGAGTCTGGGTGCTGAGAAAGATGGTCTTGACATTTTACAACATGAGTGGGCACTCCCTAAATTTGAGCATCGGGCTGAAGCAGTGTTGAAAAAACTCATCAGGTGAACACCACCGTCCACCTGAACATATAAACCACTGTCAGAAGAGGGTGGTTGAGGCGAAGTTTTCCTAATAGATGAAATACATAGAGAAACCATGTTTAGGCCTTAGAAGCAAGAAGAAGACTTGCACACAGGGAAGCTTTCTTTGTCAACCTACCATGGAGGATGACTTACGTTTGTACTCTCAGTTTCTAGTAACCATTATCATGTTGTCTGAATTCTTTGAAGACCCAAATCATTAGTATTGCATCCGGCTGACTTTATACCGGTGACCCGAAACTTTAGATAATTTATAATATCTTGTTGCCCTTAACCTGTCAAAAGGCTCACTTCAATGGGAGCAGAAACCTTTAACCTGTCCCGGCTCTTATTTCTTAGCAGCGAGCAAAGGCTGCAGATTGGTTTTAAAATTATTCTTGATAATTATTTAAGATAGATTGCACCATTCATTTCGTCACCGCCATTAACCTTGAGCGTCGGTCCTGTTGATGCATATTTAGAGGGGCAGCTTTTTGAATCCGTAACAAGTAGCTCAAAAGATACTAACAACCCCGGTCTTGACCCATCAAAGCAAACCGATTGATATCATCGTCAATCATGAGACACACTGACACAAACACCGAACATTTTCATGAGTAGCGTTATCATTGGTATTGGCAGTAATTAAATCGATAACATGCAACCAAATCATCTTTTTTCGATTTACAGACTAATTACTTAAAACTGCCTAAAACAGGGTCGACAAAAAATATTGTAACATGATGATGTGGTAAAAGTGAAGAACTTCCCGGTAAACTCAGTAGACATTTGGGGAGATTTGTTTTGGTATAATATAAAAGGAAGGGTAGATGGTGGCTTTATGGGGACAAGACCTCGTGGGGATGATTGGGATCATGCGTGGCAAATCAGAGGGCCACGATAAAGCAGAGAGGCATCATTCACATGATCAAAGCAGCATTAGCAAATTTTCAAAATGAATTGGGAGAGTGGGACCTTTTCGATTGCTTTGCCACCGTCCTACACTCTTGCCTGTCTTTTCTTTTTCTTCTTTCGTTTGGCAAATAGCAATTACTACTCCACTGGTCCATTACCTTATATGAATCACAGATAGATCAGTTATCAATGGAATTTATTATATCTAATCAAAATCAAAGGAATTGGAAGGTGAAACTGACCGAAACACCTTAATTTCAATTAAACTCAAACTCAACATTAATTTGATCATTGTTGTGACATATGATTAATTAATTCTTGTAACGTCCATTCATTCGTTGCTTAATTAATTGTTGATTTTGTAAAAAGAAAATTAACATAAATAATAAATAAAAATAAAGAGATTGGCTTTTGATGCATTCAAAATGCCAAATTGATATACACATATAAATACATGTATAATGTCATCCGATATGCGAAATTAATGGCCTCCATGATATAATCATATAAAAAACCTTATCAAATGAATACTTTATTTGATGATAGAAGTAGGAACATGGAGAATAGTAATGTCCAGAGTGTGAGTGACATGGAGGTGTGTCGCTTTGTTATGCTCTTATCTCCCTAATTTCCTCCAATTAATTATAATGCTAAAACCAGCCATTTACATCCTATAAATACCTCTCGTATTCATCAACCATTCACTCCCCTCAGAGCAGTTTTTAAGATCTTGCTCATCGCCATTCTCTTTTAATATTTTCTTCTGCTTTCCTTTTCCCAATCTTTCCAAATGGCCAGTGTTGAGGTAATGGAATTTGCTTGGTATATGTGTGCATATATCTTTCATTAGCTAGATATGTTTCTAATCCTGTAATGGGAATATGGGTTGAAATAAGCGATGATATGGGGCCTTCTCTTGCAGGTTGAGGTTCAACCAACGGCAACAGTATTGCCGGAGAAGGAGACAGCAGAGGCAACCCAGGTTGATGAGACACCAAAGGAGGAGGAGGCAGTGGCCGCGAAAGTAGAAGAAACAACAACAGAAGCCCCTGTTGCAGAGGAAACCGAAGCTGTTGAAACTGATACCAAAGAAGCCCCTGTTGCAGAGGAAACCGAAGCTGTTGAAACTGATACCAAAGAAGCCCCTGTTGCACAGGAAACCGAAGCTGCTGAAGCTGATACCAAAGAAGCCAATGTTGATGAGGAAGCGAAGCCAGCTGCTGCTGAGGATGCGGAAGAAGAGGTGGAGGCTGAAACAGTTGCAGAGGAGGTGAAAGCAGAGACGGCTGAAGCACCAGCAGAGGAGGAAAATGCTGAAAAAGCAGAAGTTCCTGTTGAAAAGGCTGAGTAGAGAAGGAGACAAGGACCCTTGTGCTTGTTCTGCTGCCTCTACTATTTGTTTACCATGCGTCTATTATATATACGTTACAAGTATGCTTTGAATTGGTGTGCTGTGGTATGTGTTCTCTACTATGTTTGCATTAAGATATATGGACTACTATTTATTTATACACCATTGTGTATGGCTTTAACAATTTTACTCCTTTCTTTTTATTCGAGTATTTTTTTAAACTTCCTAAAAATTGAGTATCCACTTGGGAAAAGATTATTAAAATTATCACTCGAGAAAATACTAAAATCATTATACTTTTAACGATTCCAATTATTTATTTTCCTTTGGATACTTCTATATCCAAACATAATGTAAATATTTCTTAGGAATATACAGATATGTAAAGTTTGTACTCATTGTGCAGGGGATTAAAACAAAAGCATGTGAGATGAATGCCACAATATTATTTGGGGCAAATAAATGTCTCTCGTTTTCTGCAACTGATTTCAAACAAAATCAAAAGGAAACCATGCCCCCACCATTCCAGCATGTGCCACATACTATGCAGACTGCAATATCTTTACAAGATTCAGAAAAAGAGCCAAGATACAGACCTAAATTCCCATGCACTACAAATTCCAAAAACAATACAAAAAAATAACTAAAATATAACCGAGACAATGCAAAGAAGACCATTTTAAGGATTTCTGTGAGTCTCATAGCCCACACCCGAACACCACCCCCCTTTGCCTTGTTTACATCATGATTGATTCATACTTTTACCATATAAATTGTTAATTCGAGGACAAAAAGAAATATAATGACATCTGCAAGTATCCACCATCCCCAAACATTCCTCTCTTTTTTTCTCGAACAAAGGCTGGCATTCATTCAACACAAAACAAACATACAAAATGGAGAAGAAAGGCAGATACAAGGGGAGAGGGAGAAGACGAGACACGAGCAACAATCAAACAAACAGGAAACAAAAACATGAAGACAAATCAACCAACAGAACATGCAACACTAAACAGAGGAGAAAACACAACAGAGCAGGGGAAAGCAAAAGCCCCAACACATGGGGGGGGGGGGGAGCAAGACCCAACGAGGGAGAGAACTGGGAACACCAAGCCAGCTACTATCTCTAACCTGCATATGCACTTCTGTTGGCGCAGAAGGATGGAAACAATGAAGGTAATGCAGCAAAAAATCCTACAGAATCATCGCATCTGGATAAGAAGCGCGTCGATGAACCGAAGGAGGGCGGAAGAGGAGGCGAGAACCAGTCTATCATCGGAGAGGAAGGCAAAGGACAAGGTCGCGGAGAGGCCCAGTAGAACATTCGTAAGTCCTAACGCGAGAATAGATGTCCCTGTGCATGCTGTGATGTAATATACTCTGATTCGTGGGTAAACAATCATCAGTGGAATCAATTATGTATTATTCCAGAAAATACCCATTTTTATAATTGATTTTTGATTAGTGATTAGCTGGTTTGTATTGGTTCGGAAACCTACTCTGGACGTGGGCAAAACAAATGCTTTCTGCACGTTGCTTCCATCTCCTTCTGTTTGTACAACAACCAACATTCATTCATTCAACACCTGCATTCATAGAGGAATTCATGTTTCAACCAATGAATTCAATAATATATATATAATCTCCAAAACTGCACTCTTCAACATTTGTCTGTTTAAATTTCACTGCATTTTTTCGATAAAGAGGGAGGTGGTGCTGTCCTCATAATAGACGTAATGAAGAACAACAACTAACCTACTTCAATGTGATACGACAATTTCCCGAATGAGTAAGAGATTTCGAGCTCAGCAACTGACTCCCTGTTTCCTTAAGATGAAATTGTAGCCGGTGAGGACATTAATATAGCTCATCTACCAGCAGTACAAGCCATCTTAAGAATGGCAAACATGTCATAACAGCACTAGCCAGTAGCCTTTACTCAATCATGATTCATGAGGTACTAGTCCTAGTTCTAACAATGAAAGATGGGGAATCATAGCTTGAAAGTGTAGGAAAGAAACATCACGGTATTACACCCTTTAATTAAGTTATTAAAGAGGCCAAGGGCCAAGCAGTAGAATTTACAGAATAGTGATTAGTGATTGAAATGATAAACAATTCTCCGTTTATGATGCAGGCAGCCCTGCAGAGTTTTGATTTAAATAAGATTTGCAGGATGTTCAGAACTTATAATCACAATTTGGAGATTAGCCGTGAGCTACACTGGTAAAGGAAAGAGACAACTTCTTAATAATCTACCAACTCCATGGTCATAGTTACTGACTAAGAATAACGAGGCTCATGTCAAAGATTTAAAGCTCCTGGTTCTACTTCAAGCAATAGTCGCTTTATCAACTATTAATAACTGTGTGAAACGGTACTCTTCCAACCATTGCTTTGGCTTAAACATCACCTTTAAGTCCAGATACAGGATCGCAGGAACCAATAACAGAGTTCTTAAATGCCCTTACAATAAAAAAGCTATCAACGTATTACAACCACCAAAAAAACTCCTTACCTCCAGAATGTACCACTCTCGTTCCTCTATTGATCCAAACAAAATTCTGGCACTCGCATTTATATGAAATAAATCTGCCACATAACTCCAATCCAAAAGCTTCCTCTTTGTAAATCGTGTTCTTCAACATTTCTTTTCACAGGATCAGTATATGGACACACAATCTGGTCCCTGTAAAAGAAAGTAAAACAAATCCAGTACTTCAAAACATGCTATGATTCTTTAAATGAAAGAATTATCTTCAAACAAGAAGCAAATCATATGCCAGCTAGATATGACCCTCTCAAGCCAACCCTCCCGGGGGGATCCACTGTGCCAGAAAGACGAAGACAAAGGGAACATGCAAGCTTCTCTACCCTTCAAAACATACAAGTCAATTTCCAAGTCAAAAGCATCAAATTCTTAAGTCCGCCGAGATTTAAGTTCGAAAAAGAATACAGAAACCAAAACCAGTAAGAATTTTTTAAAAAAAATCGGTACCTCTATGAGTTATTTAGCATCCCACACTCGTCATCCATATCCTATACATTTTCATCATTTTTTGCTATAAAACCAATTTGAATCCTTGTAAAAGGAAATCATCCCTGAAAAAAAAAGAACCAATATTACACATAAAGCTTACAAGTTTCCAAGTACCAATTGTCTTAAGATTCAAACAAGTTTGAGTTTTGCATGGTTTTACTTTTTACCTCTTCTTTCTATTTCCGTTCCTCAGACTCGGTTCATCTTGTTGATTTTGCTTCTGATTTTCTGCTATTTTTGGATCTTCTATCTGAATCAGGCTTCCTACATAAACTTCAGCACCAAACGTACCGAGATTACCACCAATCTTCACACTCCGCATCTTCTTCTTTTGTAAATCATACCAAACAAACTTTTGATTGTTAACCTCTAGCAGAACCTTATCACGATACTTGGAATATGCTAATGGCTTTGAAAACGTTAAAGGGTTGACGGTTCTAGTTTTTTTAACAGAAAGCAACCTGGTCCAAGATTCTTTCACTCCATATTCCTTCATAACCCAAACATCAATATTGACTTGGTCATAATTACAAACAGCACATAGGCATCCCTCCAGCACACCCACATCCAAGAGAAATCCTCTCTCAGCATCTTCAGGCTGAGACACTTCAGTGAACTCCTCGGTTCCGAGATCGAAACCAACAATCTTATTTCTGAAAATTCCCAATTCCATTCTTGGAGGCATCACCCAGTGTAAAACCCCAGCAGCAAGCACACCATAGCCTCGCCTACGCAAAAGATGGTAGAAAAACTGAAACATAAATCGAAGATAAAACGGAAGCTTAGTGATTTTTCGCCATGAATCATTCTTCAAGCTATAAACCTTAACCTCGTAATCAAACGAGTGCCCTTCATCATTCTCATCGTCAATTTCCTTAAACTGTGCCATTCTCACCACTTTATAATCATTAGTTCTAACATCCTGTCCGAACCCAAAAAAAACATATCCAGGTCTACACGATTCACCATGGGGAGGATCAATCTCGGACACAGGCAGCCGACGGAACTGTCTCGTTGAAGGGTTGTACAAGGCAACATTCTTATCGGACATATGGATTGCAAGCAGTCCGTTACAAGAACCAAAGGCTTCCGTACAAGCTCCGAGAGTCAAAGGACAGTCGAGTGGGACGGCGACATCTAAGGTGTCAAATTCAACGGAATAGAGATGCAAACCTTTGAGGATGATGTTGAGGTTCGATCCGGTTTGGACGGAACGGTTCAAGTGGGCTCTGATGAAATCAGGATCGTCGATCAAAGAGCAACACGGATTAGACAAGGACTTGAAGCGTACGAGAGTCTTCACCGGGAGACGATACAAAACGTCAGTGATTACATCTATCGGAAGCTTAGACATTTTTTTAGATTATTCTGGGGGAAAATGAAGGAATCGTTACTTTTGAGTTTTGAGGAGGAAGTGTGAGAGTGCGTGAAAGCGTGTCTGCGAGTGAGAGCATAGATAGGGACATAGGGTTACCTGCTTTAAAGGTTAAAGGCTAAAACGCGTCCCGCTGTAAACATCCATTAAAATAAGGATTAACGTACAGATGAAATTGTTAGCTAACGCAAATCGCAGTGATGATGATGCGGCGCGTTGGGCTGCTCTGCTCACAGAATCTGAAACACCAAATAATATTGCACTTTCGGTTCGGTTTCAATCGCAAAACTACCGACTTTTCTTTGTTTAAATCCTGGTACTAGAAGAAACACTAATAACATGAATCACCTTCCAGGTGCTGATAATCAGACCTTTAATTTTCAACCATCACCTGTTCGGATCAGATTTCTCCTTCACAATTTTTAATATTAGATTTCGCCCTAACCTATATTTGATATATTATTAAACAGAAAAATTTTAATACACAATCGTGTAAACAAACGTTGACACACGTGCTTTTAAAATTTATGAGTTAGAGATTTAATTTATAGTTAAAAAGTTAGAGATTTAAGTTGTAAAATTTAAAGATAGTGTTCAGGATTTAAGGTATTAAGGTATAAGCTTAGAAATTTAAAATTTATGTTTATAAAGTAAAAATACATATTTGTATAAAAGTCTGTGTATTAAAGTTTTACCTATTATTAAATATTATTTTTTAACAATATTATTAATACTATTTAAAAATACATAAGTGAAATTTACATATATATAATTCTTGTCTAATTGTATATATTTGTTCAAATCAAAATTATTCAATTAATTTAATTATTAATATTTTAAATAGTTTAGTCAATAGGTAATATAAATTTTCATTGCCAAAATTAGAACTTATTGATTAATCTTTAAATATTAATCAAATTATATTTTTTCGTGAATAAACATATGAAAAAGAGAAAACATTCATATATATATATATATATATGGGTAATTATATCATGCACTACCGGTGGAAACATTTTTTTCCACAAGCGCTCTAATTTTAGGGGTTAGAGATTTAGTTTAGGGTTTATAGTTTAGGGGTGTTGGTTTTCGTGCTTAGAATTTAGGGATTATGATTTGAATTTAGATATTAGAGTTAAAATTTAGGGGTTATAGGTAAAAACCTAAATCCCTACCATATTACCTAAACCCTAACCTCTAAACCATAAACCCTAACATTAAACCATAAATTCTAACCACAAACTCTAAATTCTAAAGCCCTAAATTATAAACCCTTAACTAGATCCCTAACCCCTAAAATTAGGGCGCTTGTGGAAACAAAATGTTTCACCGCCATCGCATCATATATATATACATGCGTGTGTGTGATCCAATTACATGGTTATTTAGTTTTACACTAATTTATGGTCATTGGATGAGTAAAATAGATGGATGAGATTAACAGTAAAAATGTGGAGATTATCACTTGGGAAAAAAAGATAAGGAAAGAATCATAACCATTTATTTCCATGATCCAACGGCCCAAAAATAGTGTAAAACTTATTGAGTTTTACACACTGTAAGTGGATCCTAACCCATACATTCTAACCACAAACTCTAAATTCTAAACCCCTAAATTATAAACCCTTAACTAGATCTCTAACCCTTGAAATTAGGGTGCTTGTGGAAACAAAATGTTTCCACCGCCAACGCATCATATATATATATATATGTGTGTGTGTGTGTGAGAGAGAGAGAGAGAGGGGGGAGAGAGAGAGAGATCCAATTACATGGTTATTTAGTTTTACACTAATTTATGGTCATTGGATGAGTAAAATATATGGATTAGATTAACAGTAAAATGGATGGATAAGATTATCACTTGCGAAAAAAAGATAAGAAAATAATCATAGCTATTTATTTCCATCATTCAACGGTCCAAAAATAGTGTAAAACTCATGAGTTTTACACATTGTAAGTGGATCCTAACCCATATATATATATATATATATATAATTTTAGGATAATATAATTAAAATATTAAGAATTATTCAATACGTAGAAAACAAAAAGTTTCTACAAGAGTTTAGTTTTAGGGTGTGAGGTTAGATTTTAGGTTTATAAGTTAGGGTTTTGAGTTTAGTTGTTTCTAATTGATGGATTATGGTTAGAATTTAGGTTTTATAAGTATGGGTGCAAATGAACATAACATTCGACAAACTGTTCGTAAACCGTCCATATAACGTTCGTTTATTAAGCTAAATAAAAAAATATTAACAAATTTCTACGTTCGTTTAGTAAATGAACGAAACACGAACAAATGTGTGTTCGATTCGTTTATGTTCACGAACAAAGCTCGTTTATCCAATTCCTTTTTTTCAATTTTTTTTTTACATTTTAAATATCGATAAAGGTAGTAACTAAATTGAGCGCATAATAAATTTTGGAGTTCAAACTGTGAAACCTAATGAGCTTAAAGAATAGTGATGTAATTTCACTATTTTGACGAACATGTTAACAAACATATAAATAAATACATTCATGAACATTTAAATATATTCGCGAACGTTACATGAATACATTCACGAATACTAAACAAACGAACATAAACTAAAAATAAATAAACACGACCATATGTTTTTCACCACATTTGTATTTAATATAAACCCTTTTAATAATGGTAAATTTTGTCAACCAAACAAATTTCGGTCTTATCGGATAAAATTGAGTTTTTTTTATTAAAAGAACGTCTTATTTTAATAGTTTATAAGTAATTATAATATAATATTTATTTATAAATATTTTTTAATTTTTTAATAAAATATATATATTTTATAAATATTGTGATTGTACTCAAGTTTTTTCAAATAAATATTATTCGCTTATTAACTGACATCACATATTAAATTTATTAAAAAAACAGATTTCAAAACGAATCGAATTTACTTTAAAAAATTTCGAAGCCGGTATGGGAAGATCCCCCTGGACATTTCCGAAAATGTCCTTTCATATTTAATGCTTTATGTATTAAACGGTCAGCATTAAACCATATTGAAATTAACGGCTCTGATCTAATATAGGTGGGTTACAAGCTTACAGCCTATAACCCATTATCTGTTTACCAAGGAAAACAAGACCGACTTCTTTTCTTTCCTTCGTCATTCATTCTGCCATTTTTGGGCTTCTAGAAAACTCTCTTAGTTTTTCATCATCATGTTTAATTTTGCCAAAGCTACCCTTTCAGTTTCTGCATTTTTTATTTACATTAGGTATAATTTTCACCCGTAGTTCATTTTATTTTGTTTTAGTCACTTAAATTTAAAAAATATTAATTTTTTTATTTATATTTGAAAATGTTTTTATTTTGGTCATTATACCGTTAGTCTCTATTACTTTTATTTTCGGTCTATTTCATTTTGGTCATCAATTTTAATTTTTTTTGTTTAAGCTACTTACGTTATCGTTTTGTTATATTTTGGTCACTGAGCCATTAATTTCCATTAATTTCATGACGTGTCACATTAATAAAAATAAGCACTTTTTAATTTAATCCTTAAACTTTTAAACTTTATTTTTTACCATATTCAAACAAAAAAGCTTAAACAATTATCCTCTCTGATCTTAACCTTTATTTTTACTAATGCCACTGCCGTAAGTTGTTGTTGCTGCCTTAGCTACCATCAGCTACGAACATCTACTAAAATAGTGAAATGCAATTAATGCTAACTCCGATGCAGAACTAATGAAAGAAGGCAGTTAGAATAATTTTATTATTCACATTCGCTTATGCGATGGCTCCTTAGTCCTTTCAAGAAATCAAAGAAAACATAAAAAAATAATAATTCAAAAAATTGAAGAAAAATAAAGCGTTTGTGTGGTTTCAATGGAACCCAGAGTTAATAAGCCCGATCAGTGGAGGGAATAAATTTTGTTATTCTTAGTTCAATCCCTACTCGATTATATATTTAATAAACTCTTATATTTTTAATTTGAATATTTATTTTTACAATGACCAAATTATAATTAGATCAAAATTTATCAAATATTTTAATTATATAATATGTTTAAAATATCAAAATTATTATAATTATACTCGCATATAATCACCAGGATAATAGGATGGTAGTGTTCTTTTTTTGGGGGGGATCCATTCCTTACTGTGGATATTGTTCATATACATGCCACGGGCATAATAAGATGGTAATTTTTTACTAGCCGATTTTTAAAGCTATAATATATCCTTTTTAGGGTCTTATCACAAATTTAAAATTTAAAATTATAAAATTTATTTTTAAATTTTAAAATTTGACCACAAACTCTAAAACTTTAAATCTTAACATTTAAACCCTAGAAATTAAATGTATGTAAAAAATAAAATTTTCACCATTCCGTCCATTTAAACCTTCGAAGTATTATGAAGAATTTACACGTATATTGCAGTGGGAAACTTTTTTTCCAAAATATTGCACATGCAAATTTATTTCCCAAAATATTGCAGATTCTACAGTAGATTTAAAGACGGATTCATTTGAACCAGTCTATGAACAATGAAAAAAAAGGTGCAAAGGACTAGGCCATCTGACACCGTCTTTAAATAGTGTTGAAAAAAATAGATTCTTACCCATCTGAACCTGCCTATAAACAATGTACAAGAGTACAAATGGCTCGCCGGCAAGGGGCCTTGCACTGTTCAAAGACGGGCTCAGCTGGCTCTGCCTTCAAACAGTGCCTGGCTGTTTGAACTAGGGTAGCAGGCTACAGTGTGGTGCACAGCAGGGGCAGGAATCTAGGCCTTTAAAATTCATGCATGCACGATTTTAGAGGGGTTGGCAGGTTAAATTTTAGGAAGGGTGGGTGATTTGATTTTTGAATGAGGGATGAGTTTAGGGTGTTTTTAAAATGTATAGGGGTAGAGTTTAAAAATGTGTAAGTGTTATTAAAGGAGGGATAGAGGTAGTATAAGAAAAAAATTATTTTATGTGTTAAATAGATAATGTTGGAAGTAAAATTTTGAGTGAATGATAAGAATAAGAAGAAGAAGAAGAAGAAATCAGTGAAAAATTTTGAGTGAGGAAGAAGAATAAGAAATCAGTGAAGAAAATATTGTAAGTAGATTCGATTTTTTTAAGTTTTGTTTTTATTTTAGTGAGTTCGTTTTATTTTTTATATTTGATATAATTTAAATTTCATGCATGTAGTTTTAATTTAAGTTTGTTCGAATGTTATACATGTAGATTTAAAATTTTTTAAATTGATTGTTAGAAAATTTTAATATTTTTATTTTGATTTAGTATAATAGAAAAATATATTTGAAATATATTTAAAATAATTAATTAGTGAATTTTGATTTAGGGAGTGTATTTATTAAAAAATATATATTCGTAAAGAACTCATCCCCGATGTTAGTAACGGAATTTAAAATTTAGTATGTTCATTTTAATTTGTGTATTCTGATTGAAACTTTATTTATGTGTTTTGAACATGCAGAGAAAATGAGCAACAACAACACATTTATGACTATTGTCCATTACAATGGAGAAATAGTGAAAATTGATGACGAGATTGTATTTGAATCTGAAAACAATACGAAGATGAGATTTGAAAAAAAAATAACGCTTCAAGAAATGAAGGAGAAAATATCACAGAAAATTGGTACAGAGATTCATGGTTTGTGTTACTGGTTGTTGGCATATGAAAATCCGGTCAGATATTGTGCAATCAATCTTCAAGATGATGATGATGTTGAAATGATGATTGCAGAGCATGAATCTATGGGGATTCGATATATTGAGTTGTTTGCCGAGTGTATGATGTTCCCGACCCATTTAGAAACATCGTTGGAGAATCTGCTCAAATGGATTATGGTAATGAGATTGATAGTCCGGAGGTAGTTTTGTCGCAATATTGGTTAGTGGGACATCGAGTGCATTTTATCCAGCCGGGCCTTCGACATATGGTTCATCATACGGGCCGACTGTTGATGCTGTTGTGGAAAACCTACACGGTCAGTGGGGAGAAACACTTGACGATTCTAGCGAAGATGAAAATATTGATGATTTCGATTTGTTCCCTGATGACGTTGGTGCTGCCCCTAATTTTGGCATTGGAGAATTTGTTCCGACTGCAAGCGACATTACATTCTATGAACCTCCTGCTCACATGGGCTCAATATATTTCGATGCTATGAGAGCGCCTCAATTTCCGAATATACCCCGATTAACTTCGAGTCAGCATGGTGAATTATCGGAAATGCTTCAATTTGATGAAAATGATGAAGCTACATTGGCAGTGAAAGAGTACAACATCAAGAATCACGTGAACTACGATGTTGTAGAATCGAGCCTGAGGACTTTCTATGCCAAGTGTGTGAAGTATGGACCATAGTGCAAATGGAAGATCTGAGTTTCGAAGCTTAAGAGGTCAAATCGTTGGGAGGTCACAAAGTACAATATAGATCAAACATGTTTACGAACTTCCATCGATCAGGACCACCGAAAATTAGACTCGACTATGATAAGTCATCACGTAATGAAGCTGGTAGAAGTAAATCCAAGGGTTCCAGTTTCAACGATTCAAGCAACCATTGTACAACAATTTGGATACCAGATAAAATATAAGAAAGGGTGACGTGCAAGAAATAAGGCAATGGAGTCGATGTATGGTGATTATGATAAGTTGTACAACGAGCTACCGGTTTTATTACTAGCAATGACATAATTCATCCCATGCACCATAGTGAGGTATCAAACCAAGGATGCATACGACTGACAAGGCCAACTTCTTGAAGGGTATAAATATTTTCATCGACTCTTCTGGACGTTCAAGCCTTGCATTCAAGGATTTCCTTATTGCAAATGTATGATCCAAGTAGATGACACGTGGCTGTACGAGAGATACTCTCATGTGCTGTTGATTGTCGTTATGCAAGATGGTGAGAACAATACCTTCCTGATTGCATTCTTCATTGTTGAGTAGGAGACAATGGAAGCTTGGAATTTCTTTTTGACCAATTTATGTGACCGTGTCATCTGACAAGATGGGGTCTGCATTATATCTAATTGAGGGTCAGGTCTCAAAGCAGTAATTAATCGAGACAGAAGTCGTTGGACACCTTCGCACGCATGCCCCGCATACTGTGTTCGTCACATCGGTAAGAACAGCTACGAGGAGTTTAGAAATCAATACATTCGCAGTGAGATTTTGAGCATGGGTAAGCATCATATATTTTTTTCAAACTCAATTATATTTGCATATGCATTTATTATGTGTGGGTTTTGATTACTTTCGATACTAACAATATTATGACATGGGATATCTACTAACGTGGCCTGATTTTGAGAGGAAGATGAAGAATTTAAAGAAGTACGGGAATCACATTTGGAGTTGGGCAAACAATATCGACAGGGAAAGATGAGCCCAATCGTATGATAAATGTGGTAGACGATACGGGCAAATGACAACCAACATTGTAGAGTGCATAAATAAAGTACTTAAAAGATCATGTCATCTTCCGATAGCAAGCCTGGTGAAAGAGACGTACTACAGGTTGGCGAAAATTTGGTCAGTTAAAGGGGAAGAAATCGAGGCCTTAATAAATAGGGGGCAACGTTAGGCTCCCCAGCTTGTGACGAAAATGCAAGATAATGTGACGAATGCAACGTCGATACAGGTTCACAGCTTCGACCTACGCAATCAGATATTTGATGTTGTTGGCCCCAGACACAACAACGAAGCATCGCACTCAAATGTATTTCAGGTCAATTTCAAACGTAGGTGGTGTGATTGTAGAGCGTTCCAAGCATGACGATATCCATGTACTCATGTAGTTGTAATGTGTATGTTTGCCAATGTTGACCTGTACACCTATATTGATGAATGCTTCGATCTCCATAGGATGGTCAAAATTTACAGAAGTGAGTTTGAACCGATCGCGAATTCAAAGTATTGGCCGTCAGTGGAGCATGAAACATGGTTACCGGATCCTAGACTCCGTAGAAGTCCAAATGGTCGACCTAGATCGACTCGCACCTATACCAGCATGGATCTTCATCATATAGAGAAGGGATAACGAAAAAGATGTACCATATGTAGGGCTGAAGAACATTCCAGATCAAAGTGTCCAAATGAACCAAGATTTGTGTCTATGCCTCTGTAATCTATTATGTTTGTATTCAAAAATATTGAAATATTTGAATATCGAATGAACAAAAAATATGAGTTATGTAAATTAAAAAATTATAAATTTTAATTTTTAGTTGTTGACTTATCAATTATTTTAAAATTAGTTTTATATTAAGTGATTAAAAATAGTGAAAAATAAAAAACAATAGGACCCAAATGTCTCTAATGTATTACACAAAATTATTTTTTCTTCAGCATCCTTTTACGTAATTTCTAACAATGAGCGGATATGGTCGAAAAATAAGTATGTTTCGGGATCCTCTTACGTTGTGGCCTCTGTTCTGCCTCAGGATTCTCTTCAGTGTCCTCTTCAGCTTCCTCTTCAGCTTCTTCTTTAACATTATCCTGAGTCACCGAGGGCATAGGAGGCAGTGTTATGAAAGAATCCATGTAACCTCTATGCCCCCCATAATATCTGGTGAATTCAAGAAATTTTGCAATTCCTGAAAATTCATGTTCTCGCCAAAGTTCGAGGAAATGGGTGACTGTGGCGAAATAAACTAATGTATATAACAACCAGTATCATCAAACCCAATATTATCAGAGAAGCTCGGGCCCACTACCGGTTGTACACATATAGAAGGCTGATTCAACTCGGGTGTGTATGAACCAACGGTTTCAAACCCTATATTATCAGAGAAGTACGGGCCCATTGTTGGTTGTACACATGTAGGAGCCGGTTCCTTTCCCATATAACTGTCATCATTACTAAGCTCGGATCTGGCTCCCATATCGTTGGTCATCATTCGGGGTTTATACTATAGAAGTTTGTACTCGAAGATGGGCCCGTTGTAGTCGATAATTTACATTTGCCACCATATTTTTTATACTCAGCGTACTTTGAACTCTCGAAATCAAAATCATCAGCTTCTAATGGACTGTGATACGACAACGATGAAATTCTGTCATTCCACAAAACAACGTACTCAGCGTGAACGGTTTCCTAATTCGTATCCAGCCTACTGCGTCCATCAAATGAGTGAAAAAAGTAATGATCGCGTGGAATACGCAGAATGGGCTGATGGAAGCCAAATTGCCTAAGCACTCTATCTCCGAAGTGGAACTCCATAGTATGAAAGTGGATCAACGGTGTAACACTACACCATAAAAGTGAATCATTCTCCAAATATTCCGGTAGATATATGCGGTCATCGTTGTACGCAATCTAAATAACTATAAAAATAATTATTTTTAATGATACATATAACTAAATGTAAATAATACATTTAACCAAATAAACTTTCTATTCAAGTTCCTATTCTTGACAATACAAATCAATAGCAGATCTAAAAACTCTGACATTGTTGTGTGTGAATCTCGTATCATGCTTTTCCTCGCACCATCTACATACAAATCACAATTATATTTTAAAAACAAGTAAATTAAATTTAAACATTCAACTCAAAATCATGATATTTACCTTGCAACGAGAGGGAACTGTATTTGTGTTCGAGTAATCGGTGTAAAAAAGGAAAGTTGCTGCCACGCCCAAGCTTGCAATAACAACAGACATCCACCAATACTGCCTATCCTCTTGACCCTTTTCTAGTATAGCGCCCTTGCACAACTCACGATACAAGTGCGCTAATATGGTTGATCCCCAACTATATTGGCGACTAGCTTCTCAAGGAGTATCCAAAAATGGTAGATACTTTACACTAACCAGATTACCAGATTTATCCAATATCAGCATCCCTCCAATCATCTGTAGAATATATGCTCGACTGAACTTGTAAATCTCATCAACTGGACTATACTCATTGAGTCCAAATTCATTTTCCAACCAAGTCAATCTCACACGATACCATTTCACGTTATTTCCATATGGCACATTCCCAAGGTACTTTTGGCAAATTGCAGCAGTAGAATTATTAGTACGCTCGATCAATAGCTTTTCGTTTACCGGTACCCCAATGAGATATACCACGTCTTCTAGCGTGATGGTGCACTCTCCACAAGGCATATGAAATGTATGCGTTTCGGGTCTCTAATGCTCAATTAGAGCGATAATCAATTCGGGAATCAGCTTGTACCCGCAGAGGATTGTGGCATGATAAAATCTCGCAATCTTCAAGAAACTCATAACTCTAGTATCTAGGCGACTGTCTACCATGCACAGATGATGCCTAAATGTTTCCTCTGTATCCTGTAACACATTATTTAACCATAATTAATAACAAAAAACACAAAAGTGACTGATTTCATAATAAATTAATTTTAAAAAATTCGTACCATGTCAACCCTAAGGCTACTAATGTGTCGATCTTGTAAATGCAACAATGAAGCTTGCTTAGCCATCCTACACGACAAATAAGAAAATATTAGTGAACCGAGATTAAAAAAATAACAATCATAATAAAATAAAATAAAATACCGATAATCTTACTTTAAACTATCCTATCAAAGATTTCAATATTTGAAATTTAACTTTTAGTGTTAAAAGATATAATGCTTCCCATAAATAAATTATGAAAACCATAAATAAATAAATTACTTATTAATTGTGCAAATATGTTTAATCAATTTTATCGATCTTTAAACGGTTCATTCCTTCTTTATATATATATATAACGCAGTGTATAGGATTTTTTTATTCATACGGATTTTTTAAATATATGTATATAAACCCCTCTATATACGATATAAATAAACTAAACTATATACAAATATTTCATATTTAATAAAAAATAACATGAAACCAAAATAAAGCATAAGCATCATCCAACATCCACCAAAAAGGGCTAAAATTTATAAAATGTAGTTGTCATTTGTCAACAACAAAAAAAAAAACAAGGCCTAAAATTAAATTAAATGCAATTAAATTCTAAACAAATTTAAATAAATAACACACGTCATCTACTTACTATATTAAATTAAATAATTTATAATATGACATACAATTTAAAAATTATAAATAAATCTAATGAACTTAAATTAAACAATAAACTACACACATACTTACTATACTTTCTTCAAATCTTCCTTCTTCTTTACTCAATTTTCTTACAATTTTCTCCAAACCTTCAACACAAAAACATTCAAAACATCAAACATTAAACTTAGGGTTTTATTTTAATACACAGCCTGTATAAAAATATTTTTACACAACCCTTCTATAAAATATAAAATCTAAAATCCTAACACCCTAAATTCTAAACCCTAAACTCTAACCCTTAAACCCTAAACTCTGACCCTAAACCTTAAATTCTAAACCCTACAACATAAACCCCTAAACTTTAAACCCTAAATTAAACCCCTATCCCCTAAATTTAAAAAGCACGTGTAAACTTTAATTTACACAGACTATGTATCAAACTTTTTCTCTTAAACTTATACTAATTTAAAATTTTAAATAATTATATTAAATTGCAACATACAATTTAAAAATTATTAATACTCTATTAAAAAATTAAAAAATTATCTCTCACCTTCAACCCCTATTTAACACAAATATTCAAAACGTTAAACTTATATTAAACATTATCAACACTAAGTTAAAAAATATAAATCAAATTTTTGTATTAAATTAAAAAAATAAACTACTAAATTAATAAATATGCTTACAATATTTCTTCAATCTTCTTCTCAAAAATTTTCTCCTTCAACCTTCAACAATATTTTTCTCTTTCAAACTTCATTCTAGAACCCCTATTCAACATACCAAAATTAAATCTCAACCACTCGCCCACCCAACCAAAATTAAATCCCAACCATTCACCCAACCAACCTATCCCCAAAACCCATTTCCGAATCTGCCCCGCTGGGCAATGTTTGAAGGCGGAGCCAACTGAGCCCGTCTTTGAACAATGCAAGGCCCCTTGTCGGCGCGCCACGTGTACCCTTGTACACTGTTCATAGACGGGTTTAGTTGGACAAAATTTTATTTTTTTAACACTATTCAAAGACGGTGTCAGATGGCCTAGTACTTTACACCCTTTTTTTCATTGTTTATAGACATGTTCATATAAATCCGTCTTTAAATCTATTGTAGAATCTACAATATTTTGGGAAATAAATTTGTATGTGTAATATTTTGGAAAAATTTTTCCCACTCCAATATATGTGTAAATTCTCCGAGTATTATAGTAAAAATGTAAAATTACCGAATTAGTATCCTCTGAAATTTAGAAAGTCAATTGCTCCTTTGAATTTTTAGAATAGAAACCGAAAAAACCTGTCAGTGAGCCACATCCAAATAGCCCCCACTTTTGTGTATACGTGTCAATATGTTATTGGTCCTACTGAATCGTGGGAGTTGTGTAATCTTATGTCGGTCCGCAAGCGAAGAGCACTAAACAGTCAGCCCAGCTGAACACAGAAGGAAAAGAACGGCAACGAGTAATCCACCAACAATTAGAGTGAGTGATTCATGTGCAAGGAGATCCCACAGCAGCCGTTGGATAAAAAGCAATCAATCAAAATAACCAAATCGCGGAAAACATTGGGAACAAAAGCCAAACGCAAACTCATCAATCTATCATTGAAAAAGAAAAACACAATCCAACATAATAAACTGAGAAGCTGAGAGTGAGTTTTTTTTTGTTGTTGTTGTTGAAAGGATCGGAATCTGTATATCCAAGTAAGGCGGTGCGGCGAGCAGAGACTTTGCGCAGAGGCTCTCGCAACCGGTTGCGTTACCTCACACCGCCACTACCGCAAACATCGTCTTTGCCTACCAACATGAAGGGGCTCTTCAAATCAAAGCCGCGAACTCCCGTTGACATAGTGCGGCAAACGCGTGATCTCCTCATCTATGCTGATCGATCCCCCGATAGCCGTGAATCAAAGCGCGAAGAGAAGGTTCTCTTCATCAAACACCTTTAATTTTAGCACATTAATTATTTCGACTTTTGTTTATGTGTTGATCTGGACTTTTCATCCTCCTTTATTTTTGGAATCTATTTTTTCGAATTTTGGCCCCGATAAGAATTCAATTAAATGTTTATCAGCTTTTTATGTGGCTAATATTTGGCGTGGATTTACAGAGCTGAGAAGTTGTTTGATTAACTGAAAGTTGCGTAGCTTCAGCGTCTAACTTTAACTCTTACTTATGATCGTAATTTTGATTCAGATGGCTGATTTATGTAAAAACATAAGGGATTTGAAGTGTATTCTTTATGGAAATAGTGAATCCGAGCCAGTTTCCGAAGCTTGTGCACAATTAACCCAGGAGTTCTTTAGAGAGAACACGCTAAGGCTGTTGATCACTTGTCTTCCTAAATTGAATTTAGAGGTAACCCCAATTGACTGTTACTTTATCCTAATTGGTGCTTCGATGATAATTTGACAAGTATTCCTTTACAGGCAAGGAAAGATGCAACTCAAGTTGTTGCAAATTTGCAAAGGCAGCAAGTGCAGTCACGGTTGATTGCTTCTGATTACTTGGAGGCGAACATAGATCTTATGGATATTTTAATATCAGGGTAAGTGGCAATCAAAAACGGTTTGTAGAAGTTATGATTACTATTTCACCATCTTCTGATTCTTAGATGTTATTTCTCAGTTACGAGAACACGGACATGGCTTTACATTATGGTACAATGTTGAGAGAGTGCATACGTCATCAGACTGTTGCAAGGTGAGCATAGGCAAGCAATAATTCCATCAAGATTTAGCTTCTCATCCGTTTATTGAATCTAAATGGACAACCCAAGTTTCCATTTGGCGTTGCACTTAAGATGCACTCTTGTCTTGTCCTTGTTCAAGTATTAAAACACAGCTATAAAATTCAAACACTAAATAGTGAATTCCTTTTCCGCAGTAATCAAGCAAGAGCATCCAATTAGAAGCTTTTAATGTTTTCAAGGTGTTGTGTCAAATTTCTTTTCCGCTTGGATTACGTAGATAGTAATTTGAAACATTAAATGGCTCACCCTTTCCTTTGGTTTTATATTTGTGTATGTTTCTATAGTTGTTTGCTGCAAATCAGAACAAGCCACCAGACATTGTTAGCATACTAGTTGCAAATAAAAGCAAGCTTTTACGTTTGTTTGCTGATTTCAAGCCTGATAAAGGTACAATATGGTAACAAAACTTTTTTCCATGTAAATTTATAGGCTAGGCACTTTATTTATGTTTTCCAGTTGGATGTCTAGCAGTGGACGAACAATTTGAGGCAGACAAGGCTCAAGTTGTGAAGGAAATCGCCGCCCTTGAGCTTTAAGACCAGCGCAGGCATAGTCAGCTCTAATACATTGTATTCTTGTTATTTTTCGTTTAAATGTTATTAAAAACTAGTCGACTCTGATTCACATTAGCGTTGTGGTTGTCATTTTTAGGACTTGCGTGCAGCATTATACATATATGTAAAAGAGGCTCTTATTATTAATCTACTTTAATGGTTATCTGTAATTCTCAATGGTTTGGAATTGGATGGATGGGTACAGAAGCAGGCAGTAACGAGTAAGTTGTAGGAAGCCTTTCAAAGTACAACCCGACTGCTATTTTTAATATTGCCGGAGACTGGAGTTGGTTGGGGGGGGGGGGGAAGTAATAATATTTTCATGGATTTGGGCTGTTTCGGGTTCACAAATCATGTGATTCTGGATACGTGTGGTCATCATCAAATTAAAGCGAGAAGCTTTCGGCAGCACATTGGCATATTCCACGGGATATTCTTATGACAAGGACACGACTGGACTAGAATAGCTTTCAACTTTCGAACCTTCTACATCAGATCAGATGCCCTCCCTTGCTTTCGTCACTGCTAACAATATTATTGCACGTTTCAGGAATATTCGTCGAGCAAAGTGAGGAGGGTGAGAACCATTTTTTAGTCCCAATAAGCAACTATTATAAGATCCATTTTTCCTACGTAATATCCCTAACCGGTAATTGAATTTATATATGTCATATTTAGTACGTGAATTAATTTGATTTATTTGGACTAAAATCATATAGTACTAATGAGAAGAAGGGGAAAAAAAACCCCACCCACTAGCATTACAAGACTATTAAGAACTACAGCATGTGGTGGATTTTTTTTTAAGATTTAAACGTTGCTAATTGAAATATTGTAATCATTTTTTGTTATGGATTTAAGATTGATGTGAAAAATGAGATGTCTGAATCTATTATTTGCTTTACTTTTAATATATTTTATTTAAAGATTTATATCAAATATACTGGCGGTAGAAAATTTTAATTTCTAAAATTGTCTTAGTTTTAGGGTTTAGAGACTTAGTTTAGGGTGTAGGGTTTATGGGTAGAGGTTTATAATTTAGGGGTAATGGTTAGAATTTAGGGGTTAGGGTTAAGATTTAGGGTTTATGTTTTAGTGTAATATGTGATTTAAGTTTTAACCTGTAAATCTTAAATTCTAACCTTAAATTCTATTCACAATCTTTAAATTCTAAACTACTAAACCTAAATCCATAAACCCTACACCCTAGATTGAATCTTTAAACCCTAAAATTAAGGCGCTTGTAGAAACTTTTAGTTTTCACCGCTAGTGTATCAAATAATTATCTTTTATTTAAACCGTTTAACCTTTTAAATGCGGATTTTAATATATTTAGATATTCATTTACATAATTTAGGTTCAAACTGAGATAATACTATTTAATTTAATAAAGCCAATACATTTTAAAATAAAATTGGGTAAATACATTATTTATCACTTAATTATAAATTTAGTATCGAACATGTGATTTTTATTATAGAAGTAATAATTTAGCCACTCAATTAAAATTTCGTTACAAGTATGTCATTATATTGTTAAAATTAAAACATGATTCGGTATAATAACAATTTTAGTCCTCAGAACTCATACATTCTATCAATTTAGTCTAAATTAAAAATAATTCAATAAATTTAACCCTTTATATTTTAAATTTTTGACATTGCATCCTTCAACCACTTCTCGCACTCCATGGTACTGTCCAGTAACTCGATAACCGACGAATGCGATAACTTGACAAACACAGTCACTTCACTATTGGAAAACTGACAGACTAATGTCACATACTCATTATGACTTTAACGTTGAATGCTAGTAGACACAGACATACAATCACTTCACTAATAGAATATTTAAATATGAATAATTAAATTTATTGAATTATTTTAAATTAGGACAAAATTAATAAAATGTATTAGTTTTAGGGACTAAAATTATTATTATTATATCAAGCCATTTGTTTCAGTTTTAACGACATATAAACTCTCTTATAATATAATTTTAGTTGAATGACTAAATTGTTAATTTAAAAAATGACTTATTTATTACTAAACATATAATTAATTTAGTATTTTACTCAACAAATTTAGGCTTTCAAATTAAAATTCAGATTTTATAAATATAAAATTGTAAATATCTGATGTGCTACAATTGCTATATTTCAACTGCAAATTAGGAAGGAATGTTTAGAGGACGGTATTTATTCAAAACGTGGATGACCTAATAAACCTAAAGCCAAAAAAAATTAGAGAGAAGAAGAGAATTCGAAGGAAATCCAGGGGCATTTTGTTTCTCTGGTAAAATCATTGTGCTATATAAACTCAAGACGCATGATCTCTTTTTGCTTGTCGCTTGCTACGTGAAAAAGCTCTCAAAAAAAACCACCCATCAATTTCCCAACACTTTGGACGGTTTAGCAATTAGCATGGCTGACAATGGTAGGAGTAGGGACACCCTATAATCTCTTTCTCTTTTTCTTCTCTTTATTGAGTATTATTATTCTTCCTTTGATTTATTGTTTTAGTTATTTGTTTTTTTGTGTGTGTGTAAATTCTTTGGATTTTCAGGTTCTGTTGAAGAGTTCTTGGCCACTGCAGTCGATGCAGCTAAGATAGCCGGCGAGGTTCATTCAAGATTTCATTTCTTGTCGTGCAGTTTACTTCATTCAAGATTTAATCTAATTTTCTTACCTTTTTTTCTTGGTCTTTAATGATTTTGTAGATAATCCGTAAAGGGTTTTACCAGACCAAGCATGTGGAGCATAAAGGGCAGGTCTTTATTTAATTTCTGTCTCAAACTTTGATTAAACCATGTCTATAATTTCACTTTGTTTTACCCCATTTTTGGTTAGTTTCCATGATATCCATGTATGATGAAAAGTGTATTGTAATGGTTAATGCTGATAGATTACTGAGGTTCAATCAATGCTTTCATTGTTTGGTCCCAGGGTTTTAGTATCTAATCTTCCTAGAGGTTGTTTTTAAGAACATTTCAAATTGGAATTGGAAATGATTACTTAAAGTTCTCTCTTTTATCTGAATTCAGGTGGATTTGGTCACAGAGACGGATAAAGCATGTGAAGATCGTGTGTTTAATCATCTTAAGCAGCATTACCCTTCTCACAAGGTTTGCACATTTTATAATTCTCTACAATTATCTAGCAAGAGTAATAGTTAACTTGGGCTAAGAGAAAATCCACTCATCTCATCAGTGAATCTTCTTTTCTGATTTTCTATAGTTTGATATTTATTGTAGTTTATTGGGGAAGAAACTACCGCTGCCAATGGTGCATCAGAGCTTACTGATGAACCTACCTGGATAGTTATCCCCTCGATGGAACAACGAACTTTGTGCATGGGTAATAGCTCTTCCTTGAATTGTGTCTTATTTCATTTGTAAAGTCATTTTCATGTTTCTATTGTTGCAATCTTGCAGGTTTCCCCTTTGTCTGTGTTTCCATTGGTCTTACCATCGGAAAGGTTCCTACAGTTGGTGTTGTTTACAATCCGATAATGGATGAGGTGAGATTTGCACTTTTAAGTCATTGAATTTAGATTGTGTATTTTATCAAGTGCTAAATAAATATCACTGGCTTTATAACATGCAGCTGTTTACTGGTATACTTGGGAAAGGTGCTTTTCTCAATGGATCCCCTATTAGAGGTGAGTGAATCCGTGATCTCTAAAAGCTGGTATCTTGTTTTCTGAAATTTTGCAGTGTCATCTCAGACTGAACTTGTAAAGTCTCTCCTTGCAACAGAGGTATTAAAGTTCTTATCTGTTGAAATTTCAAACTTTTCTTTTTCTTTTCCTCCTTTGTTGGGTGAAACTGAACCTGAAAATTCTGCCTCCAACTCCCAATCCCATTTTACAAAATATTATCACATTGTTGAATAGTGTTAGGCTAACTGACATGATAAAGTTGTTCCTCTTTGTAGCAGGCTGTTTAACAAAACAGATAAGTCAGGCTGGAACAAAACGAGATAAGTCAACGTTGGATGCTAGTACGAATAGAATCAATAACTTGCTTTTCAAGGTAAAAGCAAAATTGTGCCCACATTTGTTGTTTTGTTACTATGTGTTGAAATCCATAATCACTTCCTCTCTTTAACAGGTCAGATCACTTCGAATGAGTGGTTCGTGTGCATTGAATCTTTGTGGAATTGCATGCGGAAGACTTGACCTGTTTTACGAACTTGGATATGGGGGACCATGGTATGCTTTTAATCGTTTTGATATTTTACGAAGTTAGAATATTTGGGACACGACTAACACGGTGTGCCTCTATGATCAGGGATGTGGCAGCTGGTGTTTTAATTGTTAAAGAAGCTGGAGGCCTTGTGTATGATCCGTAAGTAGCTAACATGGTTGCCGACAATGCACTTTCTATCTTATTCTGCCTTCCACAATATGCAATGTTAAATTTCTAAATGTTTGAGATAGAAATTGATTTTTTATTTATTTATCTAATGTTTAAAGAACCAGTTGAATGCTTTAAGGTTTGTGTATCTAAATGATGGTTGTGTTGTGCAACAGGTTTGGTAAAGATTTTGACATCACAGTTCCACAGGTTGCCGCTTCGAATCCGTCCCTGAAAGATGCATTTCTTGAGGCTTCGCAGCTTTGATAATTTCTAAAGGCCTGAAATTGCCTCTACTTGATCTGATGTATTAGCATGTTTTCTTCTTGATGCGATTGTTTAAAGACTCCCTTTCTTTTTGTTGGATTTTGTTTAAAACATTAGCGATTCTTCAAATAGGCTGATGGCCCCAAACGCTGCCAGATTATTTGTTAGAACCCAATTGATATCACAACCGGCAAGATTGGCCATGTGTATGTATCTTTCTACGTAATCTTTCAACTAGCCCAATTCAATGGAACCATATTTGTACCACCTTGAGCCTGATAGAACCATAACGTCCTGTAGAACTGTTGGTCTCCTCTTCCTGTCCAAGCTCAATAAAGGTTGGATTTAGAATACCCAATGAATATATCAGACGAAGTAGGTTCCTTACACTTTTATGTCCGGTAATTAAACTCTTAACTACATCCAGTGTTGGATCGGCCTAAATAAGAGGTAATTTCTTTTAGAGTATAATATTTTATCTATAAAATTCGAACTCGAGATCGGTAATTTCTTTTATGTCCGGTAATTAAACTCTTCCTAATGTGAGAAGCACGCCCGCAGTACAACCGGGGTGCAGATGCGTGTAGGTCGTGTAGTGGAGTGCTTCTCGCCGCACATTGATCCATTTGCATATCCAAAGGGTAACTGTCCACGTAGTGTAGATGTGGCCCTCTGACCTCCCAAAGGTTACGATCCACGTTTTATCACAATTTTGTCCTTGCGAGTTTGGAAATTACTAGTTTAAAAATAATTATAATGTAGCATCTGTTTATAGTATTTTTAATTTTTTTAATAATACACACATAAAATGATTGAATTTAAGTCTTTTAAAATAAATATCGTCTGCTTTTAATTAGACCACTTGTTGAATTCTAAAAATTGGTATTTCAAATTCAAAAGGTGATTGATGATGTATTAATTATTATTTTATTTATTATATTACCTATTTTTTGTTACCCTGCCCTGTCTACTGCCTGCATCTAAGAATCTTCCTCCCGCTTTGTTTTTCCCAGTAGTATATAATTTGACTAAAGCTTCATCCAAAACAATGTATTTTAACTTTGGAGTGAAATAAATTTGTGATATAAATGATATATCTTAATCACTCGTATCAAAATATGGTAGCCCTCCATCTTTGATGATATTAATGCTCCGAAGAGAAGCCGATGCCGGCATCATTTGATTTATCTAAAACAGCCACTCCATTCAACTTATTTAATTAATAAAGAGATCAAATGCGCTTAATCATGGATCACGCACATTGACATTAGTTTAGTTGAACCAAAATCATCGACCTTGCTTGCTAATTTTGTTATTGTCGTTTTCCAAATGCTTGCAATGCTGCTGAATAATTATGTTGTTAGGCACACACGTCGTATGTAGTGTAGGGACAACCATCATCTTTTCAATCTCTCTCAATAGATATACTAATCAAAGTAGTTAGGGTGCTAAACAGCTCAACACGTCGTATAATTACTTACTGCACTGCACTTTATTTATACATAAAAATAGTACTAGCTACTCCTATACCTATTAATATATTATATTACATTGGAATATGAAAAGAGTATACTTTAAGACATTAATATATAAAATGATAATTTTTCTTGACTTTTGGCAACGCCTTTCAGGAACCTCATCCTATTTTTATGCATATTATATTTAAAAAATAAATAAAATGACGCCACTTAAGTCAGATTATGACTGAATGAAGCTGTGTTATAGAATTCATTAAAAATTAAATTATGGATAAGGTTGAATTAGTTAGATGAATGAGTCAAAATTTGTGGTTAATGGATGACAAGTTGAATAACTTGCTTGCAACGGCATGGACATAAGTTTCTTAGGAGTAAATATGAAGACTTATTACCTGAAGTTACTCGAGTCAGCACTAAAGCAAGCCCATTGGGCATTTGGGTTGAAAACTGAAATAAGTAATAAATTAAATTTGCAGCCTGCCAGGGTTGAGAAGAAGGCATTGAAATTTGAAACCGATTCAACCACGTGGGCTTATGGGCAGGGCTCAACCTCACGGCTCTGACCACCGTCACACCTGATCTGACCAGACCTATTTTTTTATATATTTTTAATGGTCCCACAGACAAGACCAGAGCTCACCACGTGTTACTTTATCTGGTTGTTCAGTTTAACATTTTTTCACTAACAAACCAAGACCAAGTGCATTATTAACCAGAAAAGCAAATCCAGTTCCGTTCAGCTTCAGTCCATAAATAGATAAAATCGACCCTTCCTCCTCCTACCCTCATTATTTCTCAATCCTCCTTAACCATTTATTTCTAAAATTCCTTTGTAAACAAATGGTTTATGTCGAAGGTTCCAGTTCAAGCATTGGTCGAAACTGTTGCAACCCAGGTTCGGCTTCGGTCACCAACCTCGACCGACACACTACTGGTCGTTCCATGCGAACAATATGCTCCAATTTCTACCAAAACGACAACAGTGGTTGCTGCTTAACTGAAAGGTTCGGGTTTGTCACTGAAAACCTCGCCGAATCCGTTATGGACCTGCGTCTCGGCCAATTGGCTTCCAAAACCAACTCCAAATCTGTTAAGTCCGACTCTGAAAGCGAGGGCTTTTTAGACGTTTCTCAAGCCTTCAGCGATTTCTCCGCTTGTAGCAGCGATATCTCCGGCGAGTTGCAGCGGTTGGCCTCCCTTCCCTCGCCCGGAACAGCATTAGTGAATGAGAGCAACAATGGAGCTGAGTGTGAGCCGGAGCCCTGCCATGGATTTCTGCTGAGAGAGAATTTCTCGACTGAAATTATCGAGAGTATTTCACCCGAGGATCTTCAGCCGACAGTCAAGATCTGCGTCGGCGGCCTCCAGTCACCGTCCATTTCCGTGAAGCGATCGGCTGCGGCGAAGCTCAGACTGCTAGCGAAGAACCGCGTGGATAACCGTGAGTTAATCGGAGAATCCGGAGCGATTCCTGCTCTAGTTCCGCTCCTTCGGAACAGCGATCCTTGGACTCAAGAGCACGCGGTGACCGCATTACTAAATTTGTCGCTTTTCGAAGCTAACAAAGCCCGAATTATAGACGCCGGAGCTATAAAATCGTTAGTGTATGTTCTCAAGACAGGAACCGAAACCTCCAAGCAAAACGCGGCGTGTGCACTCATGAGCTTAGCTTTGATCGAAGAAAACAAGACTTCAATCGGAGCATGCGGGGCGATACCACCTCTGGTATCCCTTCTCATCAACGGATCCAACAGAGGCAAGAAAGATGCACTAACAACCCTTTATAAGCTGTGTTCGGCAAGGCAGAACAAAGAAAGGGCAGTTAGTGCAGGTGCAGTCAGGCCTTTGGTGGGGATGGTAGGAGAGCAAGGGACCGGAATGGAAGAGAAGGCGATGGTTGTTCTTAGTAGCTTGGCAGGAATTGAGGAAGGCAGGGAAGCTGTTGTTGAAGAAGGTGGGATTGCGGCACTGGTGGAGGCAATTGAGGATGCGTCTACCAAGGGGAAGGAGTTTGCAGTGATGACACTGTTGCAGTTGTGTTCCGATAGCGTTAGGAATCGGGGGTTGCTTGTTAGGGAAGGTGGGATCCCTCCTCTTGTGGCTCTTTCTCAGACCGGGAGCGCCAAGGCTAAGCATAAGGTAATTCTAGTTCATGTTGGTTGACTTGTGTTTGAATGAAGATAACTTATTCCTTTGATTGATTGCTGGAGGATAAAGTTGAATGAAGATAATGTCTCTGGAAATCACAATGCTTGTAGTTTGGTTGAATTACTTTGTTGATTAGACATTGTTCTGTTTCTAAGTAATTTGCATTTGAATTATCAGAACCGAACATGTATCTAGGCCATAAAATGCAACATGTTGAATGCTTAGTTTTGCATCGATTCTTCGACCTATGCATTTATATGCCGAACATTATGGAATGTTTGCTTCATATCAACAATCGACTTATTTGTTGAATGTTAATTTTGCAGGCTGAAACTCTTCTTCGGTATCTGAGAGGATCCAGACAAGAGCCTTTGTGCTCCAGTCCTTAGAGAAGAGAAGTTTAATTAGTAATAACTATACCAGGTTATTTATTTATTTATTTATTGTATAGGAAGTGTATTGATGGTTTGTACAGTGTGGTTGAGTTTTACAAGTACAAAAGACAAATTAGGGGAGCTCGTTTGCAAGGGACTGGAATTGAGTTGTATGATTTTTACTAGATTTTGGGGGGCGTTTCCTTATTATTGACTTTTGTTCTCAGGATTGACTATGGGTCGATAAGATTTGGACTATTTTCCTATGTTATGTCTAAGTAACCCAAATTCCATTCCATAAATTGATTGTACGTTTTCTGCATACTGAATATGCAGATTGTGTTAGTTTGATGTGATTGTCAACCGAGCAGTTTTGTATTATATCATCGCATCTTGTACCTTGAGCCTTCTGTGATGGAAACAAGATTGCATTTGGTTTTGCATAAAGTTGCATAAGGATCGCATATCATGAACTTTTTGTTCTTGTACTTCTTGATCATCTCTAACGGTGGTAGATACAGAAATGAACTTACGTGGTTGAAAATGTTTTTCCTCGTGTTTTCGTTTTTTGATAGATGTTCATAGCATGTTTATGCATCGCCTCAGCATCCGAGACCCGCTGCAGAATGTTGAAGAAATGGTTTAGTATCTGATTTTCTCTCATTTCCCACAGTTTTCCAATTTGCCTAGGGGAAATATGCCCTTTTGTCGAGGGATTGCATATTGTGGAATCGTATCTGCTCCTATTTGGTGTAAAGTAGGTAATCTTCTGTGTGTTACCATCACAATCGATATGTCCTACGCGCGAACATATAGCAATTCCTACCAACTGGTTCAACCCCACTATACAGATATTTGCATGCGAGCATAACTTTCTTTTACATTCATGCATTAGCTGGCAGAGCAAGTGTGTTTTGTCCTACTGTACGGAGGATTGTCCTAAACTATGCTCTCAAGTAAATGATTAATTATGAAACCCCCAGTGTTGTGTTTCACTTGGATCGCTCCAGTGTTATCAGCATCTTGCGAGTCCAAATGCAAAAGTTCCATAACATATGGTATAACATTTTATCAAGAGTCAAATTCTTTTGAGTGCTGCGCGTGTTGGGGTTTGGGTTTGGATTCGGTCTGGTATTTCCAATGTACAGGAATTTTGAAGAGAAGAAATCGTTTGTAGGAGTAAATATCAAGAGATTGTTTCTTTACTAAGATTTCTTGTACAACATTTATAAGGATATCAATGGACAGTAAAAGTAAGACCAAAATTGGGATTGGGGATTAGATTACAATACTTAAACAAGCCTATTGATAAAATGAAGTATTAGGAACTAGGCAAGCGTGGGGATACCCTTGGACTTTCTCCTAAATGATTTGGGCTTGAAACCAGTCTCCAACATCTTCTCAACCTCCTCGAACGGCAATCCTTTAGTTTCCGGTACAAACGCGTAGATGCAAAGAAAGCCGATCGCACAAAACCCAGCAAAGAGGAGGAAGGTGCCGGCTGTACCAAGAGCTTTCGTTAAGGTCAAGAAAGTCTCGCTGATAATGAGATTGGAGATCCAGTTAGACATAGCAGCCAGCCCTCCACCAAAACCTCTGTACCTCAGTGGGTAAATCTCAGAGTTGACAATCCATGGCGCAGTTCCCATCCCAGGGGAGAAGGAAATGATGTACAATCCTAGCAGAATGATTGCTACAAACCCAATTTTGCTCGGACAACCATCTTTGAAAAAAGTACGATCTTGCGCCCGACATGCTTCCTCTAGCTCTGTGGTCGCTGCTAGACAAGCTCCTGGTGAACGCTGAAGAACAACAAACCAAATGAATATGATATAGGAGTTTTTAAAGAAAGAAATGGAGAGGTAAGTATGCTTACTGCATTTGCTTTATTAGCACAGAAACCGCATTCAGCTTTCAGGCAAGACATGCAGTTCCATGATGCTGGATCAGCAGCTGACCTATAACTTGGACATGTAGCATTTGCAGCAAATTTCGTGGATTCCAAAGGGTTAATTTTTGGAGCGAGGATCGCAGCCTGCCAGAACACAACAGATAACCCTACGAGGCATACGATGATACTCACCATTGAAATGAGCATCAACTTCCTTCTTCCGGTTCTGTCAATAAAAAATATGCTCACCACAGAACCAAGAGCATTAAGACCGGAAGTGACCAGCGAAAGGGCCATCGCGGTCTTGTTCGATGCAAACCCCGCGAACTGAACTATCATCGGGCTGTAATACATCACCGTGTTGATGCCTGAGAATTGCTGAGCCACCTGGACTGTCACCCCAGCATACAGCCCCCTTCGGACTACAACATTTCCAAAAGCACCCTTCAACTTTTGCATCGTAGTGTCCCCAATGTTCTGCTCTTCGGCTTTTTCAGCTTCTACAGCGATTCTCAAGGAATTAATCTCCTCGTAAACTTCGTCAGCAGGATAAATCTTTTTCAGTATGGCCTGAGCCTCTTCCACCTTGTTCTGAAGTGAACATAAGAAGCAATGTATCATCATCATTAACTCGTTATTATTATTGCCTCGTCATATCAATCGGGACAAGATTTAACCTGTCTGTAAAGCCATCTAGGAGACTCGGGAAGCGTCAGCATCAACATGAACTGAACCACGGCCGGGATTCCAGCTATTCCAAGCATCCAACGCCAGGTTCCTGGAGTCTGAAACACAATAAAAATTTGGTTATGACGGGAGAGTAAGTTGAATCAAACATCTACATTTGAACTTGACATACACGGGTAAAAGCCAGATTGATCACATAAGCCAAAAACTGGCCTCCTGCAATTAGCAAGCCATTGGTGCTGACAAGTGCACCTCGGATTCTAGCAGGGGAAGCTTCCGATATATAAAGAGGCGCGGTCACAGAAGCCATTCCAACTCCAAAACCAACGAAAATTCTTCCAAGAATAATCATCCATGGAGCCACGGCGACAGCCATCACTATGGAACCAACAAAGAAAAGAACATCAGCAACCAAAATCGATATTCTTCGCCCGAACCTGTCATTTATCCACCCTCCAGATCCAGCTCCAAATATAGCACCTGCCACAGTCATACTCACAATGGTTTCCTGCAACATGATCATCAAGTTATGAACAACATTTTCTTCTTAATTTCTCCCATAAAACATCGCAAACACAACGAAACTAACCTGTAGCCATGTTTCGCTGTCAACTTCATTGAAGTCCTGTTTGATATAAAGTAGAGCACCAGATATCACTCCTGGAATCCAACATTAATGATTACATATTATCTACGAACCCGGTCCTCCTCCAGTGAGTAAATGGTATTGGATAGACCCTTTTACCTGTGTCATAACCAAATAGGAACCCTCCAAGTCCAGCTGATAAAGCAAGCTTCAAAATGTAAGGAGTTCTCCATGTTGTTCTCCAGCATTCAGTAAACTCTGTCTGGTCTCCTTGTCCGACACCACCCTCCACCATATTAATTTCCTTTGTTGAAAATAACAAAAAAGAAAAAAAAGGTAAGGAAGTTATAATTAGATACTCATTTTCCTTTTCATACAGTAAAATTCAATGATTGGGTAATAATTGTACCAAATGTGACAGCCACAGATATGGTTAAAGTGAATTGCTTTTTGATAATGCAATGAAGGTTTGTGTACTTGCAGAAAGATTATTAATTGAGTTTTGGGGAAGTAATTGAAGGAGTTAGATTTATTTTCAACGTTGAATAGCCGATGTTGACACTGTTTTTAATATTGTTCCGATTGTCCTAATTTAACTCGTTTTCTTTCTATATTTAGAGTAGTAAATTGTAGTTCTTTGAGGTTCAACACAAATTTCTCCTTGGCACTGTTTTAGGAAATGGCAATTATAGGAAGTCCTTTTGAAGTGGGTTTTACTTCTTCTGAGGTTGAATTAATTTGCTGAATCGGATTGCTTTTTATATGCCAAATCAACCATTTCAACGAATTGAGTTTCATAAATTTTCAACAATGCCTACTTTTGCAAAAAAATCAATTAAGCTATTAAACTTTTTTGGCACCCAATTAAGCCTTTAAACTCAAGAAAAAAATCAACTAAGTCTCAAAACTTTTTTTGCACCCAATTAAGCCCTCAAACTCAAGAAAAAAAATTAATTTGGCCCTTTGACCAACGTTGACCGTTAAATTTAACGGATTTTTTAAAATCTACTTGGCATGTGTCGCAACATGATAATGCCACTTGACATTTCTAAGAATTTTTTAACTTTAATTTAAAATATATATAAAAATCTGAAAAAATCTAAAAAAAATTTAAATATATAAAAATCGAAAAAAAATCTAAAAATATATTTTTTCAGATTTTTTTTCAATTTATTTTTATAATTGTATAATAATATTTATTATTTTTATTTTTTTAAATATTTTAATCTCTTGAAAAATTATTATTTATTATTTTTAAATAAATTTCGGAATTAAAAATATTTTTATATTTTTAAAATAATTTTCCAAAAAATTTTAGATTTTTTTCAAATTTCTATATATTTTTAAAAAATTAAAGTTTAAAAATTCCTAAAAATGACAAGTGACATTATCCTGTTGCGACAAATGCCAAGAAGATTTAAAAAAACCGTTAAATTTAACGGTTAAAGTGCCAAATTAATTTTTTTTTCTTGAGTTTGAGGGCTTAATTGGGTGCAAAAAAAGTTTAGGGGCTTAATTGATTTTTTTGCAAAAGTTTAAAGGCTTATTTAACGGTCAATGTTGGTCAAAGGGCCAAATTGATTTATTTTTTGAGTTTGAGGGCTTAATTGGGTGCAAAAAAAGTTTAGTGGCTTAATTATTTTTTTTACAAAAGTTTAAGGGCTTATTAAATCATTAAGCCTTAAATTAATTATATTAATTTAAATTACCAAGTTCCTTGGCATATGTTCGATTGTTGATGCGGAAGTGTGGGAAGCTTATATTGGCCTCGTATTTGCTTGGGAGGCGGGATTCTGTCACATTATACTTGAGTTTGATAGTCTTGAGGCTCTCTGAATTATTAGACAGAAATTTACAGGTATACATGGCCTCTGTGGACATTTATCGAAACTTTAACATCGAGATGGAAACCTGTTGCGGACGCGTGTACGAAGTTAACTAATTTTAATAGTTTTAAGGCTGCCTTTTTTGACGAACCCTAGGGTCGCTTATCCATCTGTTGCACTTAGATTGTCCAGTTGGTATGGAATAGGTGTCGCGGGAGTTGCTTAGTTATTAGCCTAGTTTGATACAGTTTATTTCTGTTTCAGTGTGCTTGTTAATTTGTATTATCACTTGTAATTTTTTTCTTCATTTATGTTTAGGAAAGTTTTTAATAAGATAATACCCGTGTATGATTTTACTTATATGAAATCATACCTTATTTACCAAAAAAAATTAATACCTAATTTTTGTTTCAATAAATACTTTTTTATATTAGTTTTATAATTTTAAAAAAATAATTAAATCAATTTAAATTTCAGCACATAGATTTTGATTTGTTATAATCATACATATAATTAAAAGATGCAACTATTTTCTTTATTAAATAGAAAAATTTTACATTCTCATGCCGGATTCGAACCCATGTAATATGGGATAATATGAGCATTTTAGCCACTAAAACAATTAGTGAATCTCAAAAATAAAAGCAACCATTTTTATATTAGGTAAATGCAATTATTCATATATGTTCAAATAAATGATAATCATTTAATTAAATTCAAGTTTTCATGTACAATATGAACCAAAATATAGAGAAATTATACCATAGGCTCGGGCCTATGGTATAATTTCTCCCAAAATATATCAGATCACACATTAATTAAATTATTTATCCCTTAAACTAATATTATCCCAATCTAAACATAGTTTTGATTTATCAACTCTGATTTAATTTAAGAACCAAATAAATCCTAATATAATTTAATTTAAAATCCAAAACCAAATATTGGTTAACTAAGATTTGCAAGTAAAAAAAATTAAAATAAACCTGAAACAATTAAAAACTGCGTTAATAGCAATTAAAAAAATGTTAATCTAGAGTGGCGTCCAAATAGAATATGTTTTCTTTTTTTATTTTTTATATACAATACCTAAATTAAAAATAATTTCATTGAAGGTAATTAGTTTAAGTACATTAAAATACCAACAGAATTAAAACTCAACCGAGTACTTTGTCTTGTTCTTAATGCAGTTGTGTTGAGCTCATTGCACACAAAATCCACAAATTGATTATTGGCAACAAATTGCTACAAGAGATTATTGGCAACAACATTGGCTCAAAACTCGTGGCTCAAAACTCCTCCGTACTTGGACGCCTCAAGAAATATCGTAAACTATTAGCAAGAACCTGCCAGATTTCATACACCAAAATTTCATAAGCACACATTGGAACATTTCATATAGCAAAACTATGCCACAGCAAACAATCAGATTCAGGACGTATGCCCCCACCTCAATGGCTAACCCTATGGAATGTTATTTAAAAAGCTCACATTTCTGTATAGCAGGTGGACAGGTTTATTGTTCTTTACCTGCTGCAGAGGCTTGATGAGGGCTTTACCCTTGTAGTTGACGTGAAACGTTGCCTTTGCAAGCAACCCCTAGGTGGCAAAGGTCCAAAAAGTAGACAAAATTAATTATTATGCTAATACAAAGTTACTAATACCAATTCTTCGAAAAGAAGGTGAAAAGATAATCATCTAATCATAGTTCGTAGGTGACAAAAGAAAACAATAACTGATTGATCACCTCGGTGTCAAACTCCCCAGACTCAACTGAAATGTTGATATCAGTAATAGTCTTCACAATATCCACCAACAACCCTGGGCGATCAGCTGTCTCCACAAATAGCAAGCTGAACCAATTTTTTTAACTAAATAAAATTCTATGGAAATGAAGAATGTAAAAAGCCAAATATATCAACCCTTTCATTTACATTATTTAATACACCAAAGAATCATCAGGCATGGTGTCCTAACACACCAAAATTTCAACATGGGGCCAAGGCTATAGTCCTAAGCTATCAAAATTTCAAGGGCAGGGATTGCATTGTATAAGGTTATAAGAGACCACGGTAACCATTACCTTCGGTCAGGACCATCATCACGAACTCTTACATGGGTTGCAATGTCCACATCAATCTGAGGAATTCCAAGAATGCAAAATTTAAGCCAAGATTAATGTGGGATATCATGCTCAGCTCAATAATTGATTGACAATTTGTAACACTTATGACCAGTTGCATCGGTCTCAGTAGCAAGAAATGAAAAGTATCCATAGGAATTACAACAAATGTCAATATAACAGTCCTCTGTATTGGCAGCAAGCATTTTTTTTTTCAACATTCAACATAGGAAAATGCCTGAACTCATTGGGTGAGAAGAAAAGAGAGATTTTACAAGAGGAATACCGTTTCTTTTGGTGGCTCAACACCAAAGGTTGCACCCATTGCTAACTGGGAGCTTGATTCCTGGACCACATAACATGTCAATAGACTTCACTAGGAGATTCTTCACCAGGAATAAGGAAAAAGAAGAGATGATTACCGGATGATACTGAAGTAAGTTGTTTATAATCGTCAAACGTATTGCCTCAAGCAGTTCTGGATCTTCAACTTTCCTTCCAGTACTACTGTAAAAACACACTGTCACTATATTAGTAAAACTGCATCTGAAATAGCATTTATAAGAACTGAGACAGAACATTAAATTTTTATCCGAGTGTTTTTATTAACAGCATTGAATTTCCAAAGTTGGCCTTAACATATCTGAGTGTATTTACTTCAAGAATCAGACAAGGAAATTCTGATTGATTAGCCACTAACAAGATTTTAATTCAAGGGAAACAAATAACTTTATTCTTTCCAATAATTCAAGCAAAATGGTGATCTAAACTTTTGAAGATTCAAACCCTATAAAATGTATATATTACACCATCTTGCAGTCCATGAAAGATGTAATCTGTTATGTTTATCATACCATTGTCACATTTGTGTCATTTAGAAGTATAAATACAGCTTTAATCATTTCTGATGTTTCTAGAGATATATCGGAAGTTTCAACCTCACTTGAAAATAATCCTAGCCTAAAAACTGACTCATGCTGAATTAGGTGAGCATTAACCACAAACAAGAAGAAACTTATACTCATTAACTTTTTCAGATAACAAAATGTGGCAGAAAATGTAAATCTGCTAGAAAGGCTTAACTGAGTACCATGAAAATACAAACTGAAAATAACTTAAAAGGCATACAACTTACGCCTTAGTGATGGAAAACTTGTTGTGCTTCCCAGATGAATCCAGATAGACATTTGCCTTAGTAACATTCAACCCGAGACTTTTAAGTGCATTCATCTGCAGCTCATTAGCTAATAGTTAAGATTATACACAAAAAAATTTCTTTCACAAAAGAGAATACAAAATTGTAAATGGAAACCAAAATATAGATATTCTAAAGCGGTTAAGTAAAACTGGATTTATACGGTATCAAGAAGTGCTCCAAGGCGATCGCCAAAGGTTATTTCCACAACAGTGGCATCTGGATCAGAGTCCTGATCAATTATAACTTTAGGGGTTGGAACCGTATCGAGCAAACTCCCATCATTCTTCAAACATAAAACCATAAGAAACGGAACATTAGCCAGTTAACAAATGGTTAACAATCAACCAAATATATTACTGCTCTTCCATACCCCTCTACAGCAGTGGCTGATGGTGCCACCCGTGGATTGATTCCGGTCGTTGACGATGACAATCTGAGACTGTTATGATTAAAAGTCAAGATATATACAATGTTAGCAGGTGCAAAGCCAGTTGAACAGTAGCAGTAGCAATTGAAGAAAATTTGGGAAGCAAAATTAACAGCAAAAGCCCAAAAGGTAGACATGAAATCTGCAGTGTGGTTTAAAACTATAATGGACAAGTAGATTTAACACAATAATCATATTCAGACAAAAGTTTCAAATTCTTAACATCATAGCTCATTTTTGTCCTAAAGACACCCTCAAGTTGTATCAAATTAACTACATCATCCAAATCAGCTTATCCAGTTCCAATGGATATACAAATGCATTAAATTGTTTCACTTCAAGCAGCAAAAGAAACACAATATAGAATTTCCAAATCAATAATTTCAACACCCAGAGAAGTAAAACAGAAAAAAAGAAAATTTCAGATTTAACAATCATACCTTCTTCTCCCAAGAGTGTTGGGTTGTCTGCTAACAAAGGTAGCAGGCAAAGAATGGTTTTTGATTTCAAATACAGTAAGGCAGTTAGTGTTACTGCTAAAATAAACTGCACAATTAGCAGCAGAAGCCATAGCTACTAAAATTATAGAGCTCGAGAAAGAAGCAAAAGTAAAAAGAAGAAAGAAACAGAGAGATCAAAGAGAAGAAGAAGAAGCAAGTTTGAAGAAATGCGAGTAGTAAGCTGAGGCTCTCGTTTTATCCGCCATTAGAGATTAGAGAAAGAAGATAACACTCATTTTGCTCCTCTCTTTTTCGTTTTCTTCCCTTTCTGAATCACTTATAAATATCCTCCTGCACGATATCTCCCAACGTTTAAACCGATCCATCAAATTTACTGAGACGTGTTTGGTTTCCGCATTTCCGTTCTGCTCCCATTGAACAAACGACGACTTTGAGAAACTCAACAACCAAACACGGCCTTACAAGTTGCGGAAGTGACAAGAAAAATATTTTGAATGTGGTCTGCCTGGGGCAACTAACATTAAATCTTACAATGCCTAAATTGCCCTTGTCCTAACAAACACATATGACGGCGTTAAGTCCAAGACGGCAGCGCTTACTATTAATTGAAATTTGGATCACTAATAATACTCGCCAATGTCCAAGGGGGACGTTGTGACATATGAAAAATGAAAATGTGGGTAAAAATATCTTGTTTTTGGATCAAAAGAAATTATTATTTTAATATTTTTTAAAATAAAAAAAAAATTGTATTTATAATATTTTATAAAATTAATTTTAATAAATTTTAAATATATATATATATATATATAAATAAATTTTCAAATTTAAAATTTTAATTTTTATGGATCACTTAATGAATTCAATTTAATTAGAGTTCATTGTAACTGTCCAAGATGAGAAGAATGTAAACTCTTTACACTTTATTCTTCTGTGAATTAATTGGTCATGTTTTGTGCGTGGATAATACGAAAGTGTAATCGAGAGCACTAAGATTGATGTGAAATTGTGAATGCAAGGACAAAATTTAAAAAAAAAATCTTTTCAATTTATTCTCGTGAGATATATTGAACATTTTTCAGAGATGCATTTATACAATGGAGAAATTGATTGATGTGGAGAAGGACCACCACTCAGTCGGTGACAAAAAACCCCATGTCATGTGAATCGAAGGCGATGAAAATGACTGCAAAGCTAGGAAAGGATAAGAGAGCAAAATGGCCACACAATTCTGGTATTATTTAAAGATGCTGCAATTGGACATGATGATTCAGGCCAACTTGTGTTTAATCCAACAAAATTATACCAAAAATAAATCAGATTTTTTTTTTTTTTTTTTTTGTAGCATCTTATTGATCTAGGGAATGATCATAAATGAGTATCCCACCACAGTTTCACAATGTAAATGCAAACCGAATAAACAACTCACTAATATCTACAATGTACCCACAATTTGATTTTACATCCCAGAAAAGGAAAACCTGTGTTAAAAATTGAAAAAGGAAAAACCTCAAGCGCAGACATGGATTCTATGTAACTCGTCTCTATAGCAGGTCCATCAAGACGGGTGAACCGAACTAGCTCTACTCGGATTTTCATATGAAACCGAAATGTCTCACCGGGGAAACATAGAAATCCAGTTATCCACCGTTCAAATATCCTACCTTGTCGTATCATCATCAACCTATGTGGCAATTCCTGGACAATATGGTAAGCAACAGAAAATGAGTACCACAATAAAGCACCATTATCTGTTTGTCGACTAATAGCTGATAAAGAGGGTTCTTTTCATTACTAAACATCTGTTGATTATGTTCTATATCATGAAAGATGCAGAGCCATTCATTTGTTAAACACGGTGATATGTCCGAGTAATGGAACAGTAAAATAGAAAATAAATCAAGTCTTACCCCCATTTGACTGCCTATTGGTAACACCATAACCACCAATGTAACCAGCAGAGTTATTAGCTAAAACATCAGAAGTTGTATTTCCCAGACCGAAATCAAAAGGACTAGACGGCTCTAGGTCTAAGGGCAAAGATCGCCAAGTAGAATCCCCATAAAACGAATCATTTTCAAAAATATCGGCATAACCACCATTTGAAGCACCATGGGTTGATACCTGGGCATCACCGGTTCTCTCGTGGCCTATCCCTCCGGATGCAACACCAAAATCTCCATTTCCATACCTAAGATTGCCGTAAGCAGAAGCAGCACCTCCACCTGGACCTGACTTAGGAGAGGAATCCCAAAGTGCTCCAATGCTGCCAAAGGAACTCGCATCTGTTTTCCAACTTCGAGATCCCACAATAGGACTAGAGTTTGTGGAGTTAGTAGCATAGCTAAGACTTCCATTTCCCCAAATATTTTGACCTGCTGAGTTGAAGACAGAACTAGTCACTCCACTGCCCACACCATACCCAAAAGGGCTGGCAAACCGGTTCGAATTTCCATTAAACGAAGTGTTCAATCCCTGTCCATAGCTCAGGTTAGAACTAAGGTTTGAGTTCCAGCCAGAGCTTGGGCTCAAATTTGACTCAAAATTCAGTCCCAACCCATAACCAGGGCTCGATGGAGAAAATCCACTCTGACCAATAGCACCTGGACTAGATCTACCTTCCATTCTAACATCATAACCTCCGACTAAATTAGTATTATAACCCTGCACATTAAGGAAGCTATTGACTCTACCGAGACCAAAGTTATATCCACCTAACTGGTTCCGACTTGGACCTAAAGATGATTCTTTGGGGACAGCTCGCTTGACCTCAACCATTTTCCCGTTGAGTTCATGAAATGTTCTCTGCAAGACTTTATCCACAGCTTCTTCTGAATCATAAGTTATGAATCCAAAACCTCGTGGCCTCTGAGTGTTGTGATCATACATCACAACAACATCAGTTATTGTACCAAACTGATCAAAGTACCTCTTAAAGTCACTCTCAGTGACCGTGGATGCTAAGCCTCCTACAAATATCTTTTTCGTACGAGAAGGGCCGGATGATCCAAGAACACTAATATTGTTTTTGTTGAGAATGTTCTGGTCCTCCCTAGGAACTGCCTTCTTTGCTTCAACCTGAAGAGAAAACCAGACGGAAAATGAAGTTAAAACACAATTTCAGTCTTACAACATAAATACTAGCATCAGAAGTGCACAATCTCTTTGAATCTTAAAGAAAGGATCCACCTAAAGCTGATCAACTTTCCTTGAATTTTGTTTTATGGATCTTGTAAATTTTCACTATTTTACAATTGAGGAACTCGGACACAAGATCTATAATGACATGCTTCTTCCCCATCATACACATTACATGTTCACATCATCTCTTTGATGCTAAATAATTACCAATGGTTCATTTTACAATTTAGCAAATTGTGTTCTTCTGAATACACTGATTCATCTCAATGAAACCGAAAGCAGAAGATTTCTGCCATTGAAGTATTGTCTAAGATAAGCATTCGGTCTTCATAAAATTTATTCTACCACTTAGAGCGATTTCCTATCGGTGATCAAAGCTGCAGAATGAAGCTGTTGACATCGACCGATGTTTGGAAATCTATCACCTTCATAGCCCTCGAAAGGTAAATACATGTTACTAGAGTAGTTCTTACTCAATAGCAACATGCTGCCAATCAAACCTCACAATGTACAATATAAGCATCAATTCAAAACTAATAAAAAAAATAGACAACCAATCATGATAAATCGCATGTTATACAATTCATAATATCAAAGCAAAAGTATATTTCAGAACATATCATGTTACAAGGGAGCTAAAAGGGTTAGGAACTTACAGTTCTACCATCTATCATATGCTCTTTCATAACAACCTTTTCTGCAATAGCCGGGTCGGCAAAAACAACAAACCCGAACCCACGGGCACGACCGGTGGTCCGATCCTTCATTATCACAGCTTCCACAACTTCCCCAAAAGTTTCAAAATACTGTCTGAGACGGTCCTCATTTGTGCCCCAAGAAATCCCGCCGATGAATAGCTTGCCAACCTCCATTTCCATTCTGAACACAATATCAATATAATCTTGTTGAATATCGGATTCCCAGTCAATCATAAACAAAATGAATCAACATATCATAAAAAAAAAAAAAACATATTCAACAAGAGAAGAAAGCAAACATCGGATCTAGAATTCAACTCGTAATTTCATGTAAATAACGCCAGATAGAATCGAGGCTTTGCTTTCTTGAATTAAAAGGCAAGACACAATTCAACATGTCTTAAAAAACAATCCAACATAAACATCGTAATGTAGATTAAACGAAGATCACCGTGCCTTCTAGTTGTCGGAACACGAAAAATCAACCCAAGCTTGGCTATTTATGCTGTTAGATTCGATCGAAAAACACAAGTCCTCCTACGGATCAACCAACAACCCAGGATTCCCAGAAACCAAAGCATGAAAAAGGGAGCAACTTTAATGAGAAACGAATAAGAAAAACAACCTTTGGTGGTTTATTTTAAATCTAGTTTTGAGGAGAGAATGGTACTATTAAATATACCAAGGGAGGAAGAACCCAGAAAGGAAATCAAGAGAATCTAAGATCTGAGAGGATGCAGAACAACAACAGAGGGCTAAAATGCCCTCCTTTTCCTCTCTGCTTCTTTGTTTCTTCCAAATACTTCTTTTTTGAATATCAATGGAATTGGGATGTATAAATAATAATAAAAATGTGTGTGTGTGTGGTGTAAATGAATGGATTTTGTGTATCGAACAGAGAGGCTGAGAGGAAATGAATTTGGATATGAAATGTGTATATTTATATATATAAATTTAGAAGAGAGAGAGAAGTGAGGGTAGCGTAGGCTATTATCCTTTTCTTACAATAAAGTTGTTTAAGTAGACGATGCAATCTTATAATTAATTTTAAATTTATTTAAAAAAATTGTATTTATTTGAATATAAACTTATTTTAAAATATTTAATTTATTATTACTCAGTTTAACATAAAATAATTCATATAAATAATAAAATACAAAATCTATTAATTGGTCGAATGATCAAAGTACTCATATTACTAAAAAATACACTAAACTTGAGATTATTTTCTATTGATAAAGTCATCTGGACGAATGTATTATTAAAAAATAACTTGTAAAAAATGAATATCATCCAATGCAGCAGGAATGCCTTTTGTGAGACATTTGGACAGAAAACATTAAATTTTGCTGTAGAAATTAAGAAAAATTTAAGGCAGTGAAATGAGTATTTGCAAAATCAAAATTGGCGGTTCAAGTACCATGTCAAATCAAACGAGTTAGATGATATTTACATCTAAATACCATGTCAAATTAAACTAAAACAAAGCGAAAGTAATTAAATTGGTTTGATGTTTACGAGTGGAACGAAAAATTAATAGGATTAATTTGTGGATCACCAAATATTGAATGGAATAAATTTTCTCTGGAAGAACTTTTTTAATTAAAATAATTGTTACAATTAAAAAAATAAAATAAAAGGTTATATAAAATGTGAAAAACAAAATTATTGGTTTTTGGGATATATCCATTCATCTCCATTAATATAAAATAAAAAGAAAATATATAAAATACATACTAATAATATTTGTTTTTTTTTAACACGTTAGCGTGATTATAATATAATATTTATTTAATTTTTTTATTTTTTTAATAAAATTTCTTTTTAAATAAAAAGCATTTAAAGTGTTGATAAATTAGGAAAATATAAATGATTTGAGGGTCATATAATTTAAAATAATTAAATTAAAAACTTAAATTATTAAGATCCCAATTTAAAATCAAATAAGCAATGATGAATTAATTAATCAATAAAGTGTTGTTAAATACGAGCTGTCCTGACAGGCAGGCAAGACTGGCAAGTGGTCGGAGCCTGAGCATACAAAGAAGAATAGAATAGAACTTTATCAAAATCAAACAATAACAAATGGTTCAATTTGAGTTCGAACTAAATTGCATTTTATATAGTTATTTAATAACGCAAAAAAGAAATCAAGCTGCTGGCTGGCTGAACGATTCTAATTTTTTTAATACTTTAACAATATACTTAATTACACTAAAAGAAACTAATAATTAAATCTTTTAAAATAGAAATATTTACTTTTTATTGGGACAATTTTCATTATTGGACTTTATAGTTTTGAGCAAGCTATGAGCTAAGAGATTATATAGTAATTGCTTTAACTTAAGAATTACCTGAAAGGAAAACGTAGAAATGATTATTGGATTTGTATTGTCTTCTACATTTACATTTAGGACAGACAGGCATAATATTTTTTATCAACAAAAAAAAAAAATCAAAAAACAAAATATATTAAATTTGAGTTCAGACTTAATGCCTTATATATATTTTTATTTAATTTTGACTCAATGCCAAAATAAATACACTGCCCTGCCTTGACTGGCTGACCTATAGAAAAAATTAATTTTAGGACCTAATTGTAAAAATATAATGTTAGGTGCCTTAATTATAAAAAACTATAATTTTAAAGACTAAATTGTAAAAAAAATTAATTTTAAAGACCTAATTCTAAAAATATATAAAAATGATGTATTATTACAAATATCCCTAAAAATTAAAAAAATATCACAATTAATCTCAAATCAGGTCAAATATTTTCTACCCTAAACCTTACCTAATTTCAATCTTAATAAAAACTCAAACCGTACCTACCTTTCTCATTAAAAAAATGAAACCTGATCAGGCCGGGTTAAAACCCAATCAGGCTGGCATTCTCCTAATCTTATTCAATAGTAGTAAATTTAAAGCAATTTACTAAAATAAAGCGATTTAACCACTAATATATAATAAAAGTTTTATTAATTTAAAATAACTAATTGAATAAAGTTACAATAATAGATACATCTTTAAAAAAATCACTAAAAATAAAATTTTAAATTATATGAGAAATGCTGCTTCCATCAAAAATTAGATTACTATTATTACTACCGTTATTAATTGAGGTATAATCAAAGGAGAAACGACATTCAATCCTAAACAAGAAGTGTCAATACCGTATAGGGATAATCATGGGTCGAGTTTTTGACTGATCCGCACTCGATCTAAAAATTTAACACCTCCATACAAACCTAACCCGGCATTTTATGGTGTTCCACTCAACCCGACCCAAACCCAAATTATAGAATAAAAGCCCAAACCTAACTCAATATAAATAAAAATTTATCAATTTTCATATTATTCACTAAAATAGGAAACCAATTGAAAAGGTACAAATAAAAAGAGAATATTATAATAATTATTCTATTTTTATTAGACAAAATATAGAGATAATTGAAATATATATATATATATATAAAGTATAAAGAGAAAGGTATTGTAGCAATTAAACCTAAATATTTAGAATAAAATTAAACTATAATTTCAGGTCGGGTAAGTAATTTTTACCTTAAACTCAAACTCAACCCGGCCCAACCTTAACCTAAAGAAATCATACTCAAACTCAACCCAATTTTTTCTTTAAAAAACTCGACCCTATAAAATCAGGTTGGATCAAAACCTATTAGGTATGCGTCAAATGGTCCCCTAATGCATGTATTCATTTTTTATTACTTAGTGTTTGATATTTAATAATTATTTAGTTTAATTTTTTAAATAAAATTAACATAATGTTTTTGAGATAAACTGAACTTTATTCATCCAAAAAAACCTCAAACGTACATAAATCAGCATGGTTTCAAAAACATTATTTTTATAAAAATTTACCTATTAAAGATTGTATTCACTAAAAAATGAATGTATGTTTAAAACACCATATTTTACAAGTTGAAAAAAATCTTCCCAACATTAAAAACAATTCTTTAAACATACATCCAATTAGTGATTGAATAAAATATACAATTCTCATACATATATGCAGTCACAACTTGCAAGTGCAACATGCACCACACAAATTTATTTTTTTCTAAACAAAATTTATATATAATTATTCCTTTTTTCATTAAGATCCTAAAATCAAAATCGACCATATTTTATTCAAAACTCGTGAAACACGCAAATAAGTAAAATTATTATATTTTCATTTTATGATTTATTTATGTATAAAACCATTGCAATCAAATGCAAGAAAAAAGTTTTAAAATTCCCTTTGAAAAAGGGTACATAAAAGAAATCGTACTGAAAACGATGTAATTTTGAAGGGGCGTCAGAATTGCAGAATAACAGCAAGGCTTTTGAAGCCATTCAGTCCCGAAAGATGCTAATTTGTAATAGCTATCCTCATCGCCCGCATTCTTAAAACATCAAAACAACTTTTTATATTTCTCATGGCAAATCCCAAGAGTTAAAAGCAGCAACGCCGCTCATCAAGGCGATGGAATATGAGACTGCGGTCGACGGAGGAACTCCCCGGAAGGAGAACCATCAACGTCGATACTCGTCTTTATATGACGTTATCTTTGAGATATACAAACATAATTTATCGATTTGCCCCGAACCAAGAAAGGGAATTTGATCCCACGTCCTATTCAGACTACAATCAGTAAAATAAAAGTATACGTTAAGATCTTTAACTTGAATAAAATTAAAGAGAGAATTTACAAATAACTAAAAGGAAGTAAAAGAATTTGGAATGTACGTCTCATGGCAAGTCCCAAATGGTAAAAGCAGCGACGCCGCTCCACAAGGCGATGGAATATGAGAAAGCCCATCGACTGAGGAACTCCCCGAAGGAAGAGCCGTCTACAGCAATGAGTGTTTCTATGTGACGTTATCTTAGGGATATACAAACAAAATCAGGTTTGCCCCAAATTTTAGTATAGGGATTAAAACCCCCCGTCACAGTAGATTGAAAACAAAATCAAGAGAAGAAATCAAGTAGGAATTATATTGAAAAAAAACCCCGAAACGCCGGCTTAATGCAAAATATATCTTTCCAACGAAGCTCCGACTTAAATCTAATCGACTACAAGATTTGCACACGAAATATAGAGAAAAAAATAGTCTACCGCTGATTGCTATCAAGGTGTTCTGGTGTTATTATATAGCCTGGATTTAATGGCCGCCGCTCACTAGGGTTTTCTGTTGCATAAGAGTTAAGAATCCAATATATTCATGGAACCCGAAGGCCCAATGCAAAGCCCAATAGTTACATACTTTACGGGTTCTTTTATAGGCTTATCATTAGTACATAAAGTATACTAACTTTTTCATTTTGGTACCTAAAGTATTTTTTAGTCAAAATAAGTATTTAAAGTATACTTCTTTGTTAAACTAGGTGCCTAAAGTATAATTTTTGATCAGAATGGGTACCTAAAGTAGGGGTGAGCGTTCGATCGAGTCAAGTCAAAAAATTTTGAGTTATTCGAGTTGACGCGTCATATTTTACAACTCAAACTTTATTTGAATTTTTTTTGATTCAAGTCGAGTTTAAGAAATTCGAGTCGAGTTTTCGAGTTCCTATAAAAATTTAATTGTAATTATTTATCATGTTATAATACAATTTGATTATAATATAAACGACGTTCTCTAATCATATAAAATATGCATATATATATATATATATATATATATATATATATATATATATATCTTCATATTTCTTTTCATATGTGAATATTTTTTCATATTTTTATATATCGGTATATATATATCATAAAAAATTAAGGGACTCGTCTTGAACTTAAAATAAATATACTAATTACTAAAAATTTTGAGTTATTCGAATTTCCATTTTACAACTCAAACTTTATTTGAAATTTTTTTAGTCGAGTCGAGTTTATGAAATTTCATGTCGAGTTAAAACGATTCAAGTATTTTCGCCTCGAATCGAGTTTTTCGGTTTTTTCGAGTCGATTCGAGTTTTGCTCACCCCTAACCTAAAGTATTTTTTCGTCAAAGTAAGTATCTAAAGTATATCTTTTTGTCAAAATAGGATCTAAAGCATTTTTTAGGTCAAAATATGTCCTTAAAGTATACATATTTTTTATATAGGTTTCTAAAAATTATCACGTGACATTAATTAAAAGGATTATTATCCTATACACTGGCGATGAAATTTTTTTGTTTCCACAAGTGCCTCAATTTATAGGGTTTAGGGTTTTAGTTTAGGATTTAGAGTTTAGGGGTTTTAGGTTAGGGTTTTAGGTTAGGGTTTAGATTTTAGGGTAATATGAACAAAAATTTAAGTTTTAACCTATAAACCCTAAATTTTAACCCTACACCCTAAATTCTATCAACAACTCCTAAATTCAAAATTACTACATTTAAACCCCTAAACTTTAAACCCTAAACGGATAGAATAATTACCTTGATTAAAAAATACATTATGTGCCTACTTTAACGAAAAAATATACTTTAGGTACGTATTTTGATCAAAAAATATATTTTAGGTACTTATTTTGATCAAAAAATATACTTTAGGTACTTATTTTGACGAAAAATATTTTAGGTACTTATTTTGATAAAAAAAAAAGTATACTTTAAGTGCTTATTTTGACCAAAAAATACTTTAAGTATTTATTTTGACCAAAAAATATTTTAGGTATCAAAATAAAAAAGTTAGTATACTTTAGGCACTAATATGATATATAAGCCTTTTTATAATTGAAGAGAACGTATTCGGGATCAAACCCGACACTTGATGTGTCAAACAAAGCTCAAGATCGATCCAAATTCAAAGCGAAAAGCCCGAGAGAGGTGATAGTGCCGGTACCAAATGAAAAGCCATTAGGAAATAATTTGGTGCAAAGGGAGGAGTTAAGTAATAAAGTGAATACGAAATTAAAAATTGAAAACCAAACCTATATCAAGAAAGAGGCAGCAAACAACATAAATTTGTTAGCATAAATAAGGCGTAAATAAATCGAGCTTAAACGAATAAGGTTATGCTCGTGTCCATTTGTTTGTTTTTAAAGTTGTTCATGTTCAATTCATATTCGTTTAAATTTTTAATATCATATTCAAACTCGATCCGTTCATTATTTGGTGTGTTCAAACTCGTTCCTTTAGTGTTTGCGGACATTTTCGTTTTACATTCGTGAATATATTCGTAAACATAAGTGACTATTTAATTATGTTTTTTATTGTTATTTATAACATGAATATTTTATTGAATATTAGCTTTATTGACTAGTTTTGTCAAATTATCAATATTGATTGCAAATATAATATATATATCCCGGATTAGTTAGTTGAAATTCGAATATAAAAATAAAGGGAGGTCATAAACGAGCCAATAGAACGAGTTTGTTTATAAATATAAACGAACCAAACACATCTTTAGTCGTGTTCGTTCGTTTATTAAACGAACATAAAAAAATTGTTCAGACTATTTTCAAAAGAAAAAATATTGTTCATACTTCTTACCCGAAGGAACTCTATACAACTGTTCATCGATCTGTTCATAGATAGCAGCCCTCCCCTAGATATGTCGAAATCTAGTCCTAGAAAATAGATTTCCCTTCTCATAATCACGCTACTAAATTCTAAACATCCCTCACCCTTGTTCATCAACTCGTCTACATCTGTGATGCTCCTCGGCTTTTGCGATTATCCCTTTTTTTTCTCCAACCTGCAGTCTTATTAGGATAGCAAAAATGAAAGCATAACAGGTTTAGTTCAAAGCAAAAAGTTTCCAAATCGTGTATAGCTATTATTCTATATTACTGGAATATTGACAGAACAACGGGCTTCTCCGGAAATAGCATACCCCATGTCCTGCTTATGACTTCAGTTTTCATACAAACATTTCATCCGCCGTTTCAGACAAAACAAGACTACAGAAAGACAGCTCTGATGTAACCAATCCAGTAGAATATGCAATAAAGTACCATGATTTTATGTAAGGGGTGCAAACTATTATGAAGCTATATTAGAAATGCAAGGGTACAAGATTACAAAATTTTAGGGGCTGCGAAATTAAATTACCAATAGAAGATACAAAGAAAATATCTACATTATATGAGATTTTAAAATTTTTAGGGGGTACGAGTGGCCCCTCTAGCACCCTCGGTCCATCCCCGTATGCAATGCAACGTGAAGAGAATAAAAACTATATGCAAGATTCTCTGAAAGAATTAACTAGTGTAATGAACTTACAAAATCTTCAACCGAAAGAATCTGGGGAAGAGCCAAAACAAATTTGTGCAAGACTCATTTGGAAAGGCTGTCAACAGAGATCTTCACCCTAAAACATAATAGCAAAAAGTTTTCAATTCTTCTTCTCAGAGAATACACCTGTTGGACTGACTAAATTGCATCACAAAAGCAACTATTAGTTTATCAGATATACCATCAAAAACTATAATTTGTTTAAATCATCATTTTCAAATCAAAGATTATTGAACTGTAAGATATATGCATACACTATGCCTTACCAAATGAGTTTCTCCCCAAAGCTGATTCATTTCAGCAACATAAAAGAATGAATTATGAAAGCAAAAACATTTAGCAAAGAAAATGTATTTTTTCTGACATGATACTAACTAAAGAATATACATATACATTCTTACCTTCTGTTATGCTTTGACGAGGAGTCTCTTAAACAATAGGATTTACAGACCGAGCGATGCGTTTAATACGGCTTAATCGTAATCTTTTCGATACTAAACCTGAACAACAGATATTTTTATACATAAATTTGGAATTGGTCAGTTCATTTATAAATGGTTTCGAATGTACATCAATCCGATAACTAACATATATTCTTAAACAATATAAAGTAAGATGAAATCCTTAAACTTACAATTAGAAGTTCCATTTTCCTTCATTATCCCACCCATTGCAACCCCATTGCAAACAGGATCATTTATTACTCGTGCCAGATGTTTTATGCGATTCAAGCGTACCTTCCCGGGCAAAATAGCTAGCTTATGAGCAGGGATTTCCAAACCTGTAGAGTAAATTACAAGGAAAAAGTAAGAACACAAGGCATGGAAAATTGGAAACCATTAATGCCAGAAGTAGTGGAAGCTGACTCTGGGAGCTTCTCGTATCCAGCAACAGTCTATCACGTCCATGATTGGGATCCACAACAGCAGCAGCATTAAACTGAGGACTTAAACTTGAAACAGAATTGCTTAAGGTCAAGGGCGAGTGAATTGTTGAAATGCTTGTTGTTTCTTCGAATTTAATGGGAGGCGGAGGGGTGTATAACCGAGCAGTTTCAGCTCTCTGCCGCCGCAATTGATAGTTTCTCCGGCGTCGAGCGAGATGTTTCTCTCTCTCCTCGTGGCTCATAGACTGCCTTCTTTCCCGGTCCCTTAAACGACGGCGTTCTCTCTCTAGCTCTTTGCGCAACTCTGATCTGCTTGCTAGCCCTTCCATAATCATCCCCAAACAAAATTCAACAGAATCACAACCTTAATAAATATACATGTTCCAGTGCACCTTTTATTTATAATTTTCTTTTTTCTGCAAAACGGATTTTAAAAACTTATGCTTTAATTCTTGATAAATAAACAAATTCAAATTTATATTTGAATAACAGATGATGGAATTGGGAGGAAGGAAACAACATTCAGAGAGCTAAACCGACATTAAATCATTGTTTTACGTTCCTGATCTTAAAAATAACCCACAAATCAAATGATCAAATAAAAAGAAGGAAAGGAATCATTTTTTAAATAGCAAATGAATAGGAAAATGTAACCTGGTCGTAGGAGGAAGAGAAATATGATAGGAATGAAGAGAAGGTAAGGAGGCCTATTACCCATTCTAATTTTAATTCGTGCGTTTAATTAGGACCCGTTTTGCCATTTTTGCCGTTTTGGTTTGGGTCGGGTGGATCCGAAACCATGATACGCACAGAAGTATTATGATCCACTTGCCTAGGGCTAGGGGTCAGCCTTTCTCGGTTCAAGCCGAAAATTCTACACCCTCGGATACTCGAGATTTGGTTTTGAGCGGTTTGATAGCTTTTTTATTATAAAATGAGTCTTGTCGGTTAGTTGTCTTTTTTTTTATTATTTCAAAAAATCTATCCAACAAAAAAATAATATGTATATTGTTATGGAAAATTTCCAGCAATAGTGGCACCAATTTTTTTTTTCAAATATGACAAAAATCATTTTATTTCCATAAATATTACACTAGCTACAGCGAGTCAGATTCAAAAGAATCCAACTATAAACAGTAACCTAAAAAAATAAAGCTAAAGTCGAATCTTTTAACCTTGCCTTTAATGTATTTTTTTGTCACTGTTCAAAGTCGAATTTTTTTAAATCTGACTTTAAATTTATTGTAGTAAATGCAATATTGTGGGAAATAAAATAACTAATGCCATATATTGGAAGAAAAAAACTTGGTGCAATATCCAAATAATTTTTCCATATTGTTATACTCATTATATTATTTATATCGCGCAATATGTTTCTGCATGTTAAATCATTCGCTAATGTTTTTATGTTATCATTTTTTATTATATCACTAGCAAGTACTAATCAAACAATCCTTCGAAATGTTGAACACCAAAATATACCGAAATAACATTATCAAAAAATTAAAATTCTGATGAGATGAATATTAAATCGGTTTGTCTTACTAGCTAAGTTTACAAGCTGATAGCTATAGGCTAAAGCTATATTGTTGCATCAATCATATATTGCGAAGCTTAAATTTGGTACGTCTGACATGTGTCACCAAAAAGTAAAAGTTGGTCAACTAGAACTAGACTACCGCATATTCCTTTCTCGTTTTCTATTGATTGCGACTCTTCATCCAAATTAAAAAGACGAATCTTCAAAAATATCGACAACATAAAATACTAATTGGACCAAATCGAGTGGCCTTAAGACAATTTGATTATCTCGACATAAGATATGAAATTTGATTGGTTTGATTTTTAAAAGAATATAAGTTAAGTCAATTTGATAAAAAAAATCGACCCAACCTGCCACACTCAAATTCATCCTTAAATTAAAAGTTCTAGCTTTAGGATTTTTAATTTTTAAAGCTTAATTTCCCGAAGGACTTATTTGTAAAAAATGGATTTTGGGACTAATTGCTATTTTTGAAAGCTGATGGACTTGTTTGTAAATTTCTTAAACTTTAGGGTCAATTATATAATTCTTCTAGAGATTGGGGCCATTCTTGAAATATTAGGAAGTTTGATGGGTTTTCACGTTATTTTTATTTATTTGTTAATGAAACAAATCCCTTTGATTTTCGGGTTGAATTGGAACTCTAAAATGGAATATTTGTTTTTTTTTTAATTTATTTCTCGTTTTTACTACTACAGTATAATTTTTCTATTACTCCGTTTTTGATTTTAAAAAAAACTATACCCTTTATTTTTAAAATATATAATATTTTTCTTATTAATATATATACATATATATTTTTTTGAGGCTCTAAATCTTCCTCAATATAACACCTCAGAACCCTAAGCCTTCTTCCACCTTACCCTGTCACCACCACACTTTTTCCATCAGCAACCATTGGTCATCACCCCCACAATTCATGAGTCCCTTTCACCCTGCTTATACTCGCGCCCATCACTCCTGCGTAACCCGTGAACCACCCTTCGGCTCCCCTTCACTCAGCGACCGACGCGTCCCTTTTGCCAGGCATTTTCACGCTGACCAGACCCACGCAACAGCAACCGCGCGCTCCAGCAGCCTCGTGCGCCACCAGCGCCCTTCCCAGGCCTTTCTACTCCGACCTACTGGTAAGCCCTCCTCCTCATTCGGTCCCCTTAAAACCGAGACCTGCATCTTGCAGCCCCGAAACCCCCCGTGTTCCGTGACCTTCAAACTCACCCATACAATTGTTTTTGGTTTGAATGTTATTTATCATTATTAATATAATATCATTATATTATTATTTTAAATGTAAGTATATGCAAAAACTATTATATATTGACATGAAAATTTGACGAAAAAAATTTAACACATCTATCCAAACCCGACCTTACCCAACATTTTATGATATTCTATCCGACCGAACGCGAACTCGAATTTTAGAGTAAAAATTTGAACCCAACCTGATATAAATAAAAAATTATTAATTTTTATTATTATTCGATAAAATAAGAAGTTAATTGAAAAAAATACAAAATATAAAGGGAGCATTATAATAATTATTCTATTTTTATTAGACAAAATAGGGAGATAATTTAAATATATATATATATAATATAGAGGGACATTGTAGCAATTATACTTAAATATTTAGAATAAAATTAAACTATTATTTCGAGTTGGTTATAGTATTTTTTACTTTAAACTCAAATTTGACCCGACCCAACACCATCCACAAAAAAATCAAACCTAAACCTACCTGAATCTAAAATTTTCTTAAAAAAACTGACTACATGATCGAGTTGAAACCCGTCGAGTATGAATCAAATGGTCATTCCTAGTTTTAATGAGACAAAGTGAGTATATACATATAAATGCCGGATGTTATCAAGTTTTCATTATTATCTATATTTATTTACTATTATAGTTATTAAATATATATTTTCAATACTTTCGTTTTTATAAATAAATAAATAAATATACAAATACTATTATTTGCTATTAGTTATATGGAGTATGTTTTACTACTATTATCAAAACGTATTAAATATTGATCATTTTCAATGATTCTGTATTTAGCATTTAGGGTACATTATATTTTTTAAAACGAAAAAAAACTTTAGTTTACACGTACCTTTTAATTTTACGAGTTCTGATTTTAGTTTAGGGTTTAATGTTTAGGGGTTTATGTTGTAGGGTTTAAAATTTAGTGTATAGGGTTTAAGGTTCAGGATTTAGTTTTGTAGGGTTAGGGTTAGGAATTTAGAATTTGGGGTTTTATAGTATAAATACACAAGCTTGTGTAAAATTAATTTTACACATACTGTGCATCAAAGTTTTACCATTTTCAAAATCCGTCTTAATTACAGTTAAAAAAATATAAGGGAAACGACGTCGGCTTAATAACAGGTAAAGAAACCGCACACAGTAATGCCCTGGCCATAAGCAAAACCCTACACCCAAACAGACAAAAGGCAAAGAAGAGAAATCCAATTCTCCCACAGATGAACTCAACGATGGAGGCAACACAAAATGAGCAAAACAGTGAAGTAAATTCTCCCGATCCCCAGCCTCAGACTCTTTCGAAGAACGCCCAAAAGAAGCTCTTGAAGCAACAGAAGTACGAGGCGAAGAAAGCAGAGAAGAAAGCGCAAATGAAAGAGCAAAAACAGAGGGATGCGGAGAGGAAGCGAAAAGAATGGGAGGAGAAACTGGCCGCCTTACCGGAAGACGAAAGGCTTAAACTCATAGATTCAAGAAAAGAATTAAGGAAAGAGAGAATGGAGAAAAGGTCCGAGGAAAGAGGCCTGAAAATCCAGAAACTGACGCAAGCCAAAGAGACCGGCCAAGACATTGTTGTCGATCTTGAATTCTCTCATCTCATGACCTACTCTGAGATTCACAGCCTCGTCCAACAGGTTGTCTTCGAATCTTTAGCAAATGACTGAATATGTTCCTTTTATTACATCTTATTAGTTATGTATTTTATGTTGTTGTCGATACCCTTCAGATTATGTACTGCTATGCTGTAAATGGAAGATGTAATCTGCCTGCTCACCTCTGGTTGACTGGATGCCAAGGGGAAATGGGAACTCAATTGCAGAGGATCCCTGGGTTTGATAAATGGATTATTGAAAAGGAAAATCAATCTTATATCGAAGCGTTTTCCGAACGGAAAGATGATTTGGTGTACCTTACGGCAGATTCTGAAACTGTGCTGCATGAACTTGATCCCACCAAAGTTTATATTGTTGGAGGATTGGTGGATAGAAACCGGTGGAAAGGTATAACTATGAAGAAAGCCGAGGAACAGGGAATTCACACAGCAAAACTCCCAATTGGAGATTATATGAAGATGTCCAGTTCTCAGGCATGCTTTACTTTTGTTCATCATCTAGAACAACTGCACTCCCAAGAGGGCCTTGAAATTTTTTTTAACATGTTTATTTTGATGCAATTATATGTTTGCTTAATAATTGAATGCTATAGCTGTACTGTTTTCTTTCGAAGAATGATTATGGTGTGGATTATTGTTTCTGATGATGGTCGTGCTCGGTAGTTGGCTCATTTATCAGGCTAATTTTCTAACAAACAATTAAAGAAACAAATGTTTGTTCTAAGCTTTTCTTCTCTAACTAGCATTGCATTCCTATTAGTGCAGGTCCTTACTGTGAACCAAGTTATAGAGATACTCCTCAAGTTCCTGGAGAATAAAGACTGGAAAGCTTCCTTCTTTCAAGTAATTCCACAGAGGAAAAGAACCGAAGGTGATCCAGAAAACTGCCGGGTAGTAGATGGAAAAGACGACGAGGAGGAAATTAAGGAATCCGAGATGAAAAAGAGGTGCCTTGAAGTTCTTTCTCATGACTAGAAGGGCTGGCTGAATTTTGTTTTATGTTGACACTTGGCTTTTAACAGGTAGAAAAAAAAAACATTACATGAAAATTGATTGGTTTTGAAGTTCCATTATTTGCCTCAATGTTCCTCAATGGTGCTTTGATTCATGAATTTAAAACTTTAATTAGAAATGTAGAGAGAAGTTCTTGCTCGCTTTCGAGCAAAAACCAGAGCACAATGATTATCGATTACCATGCTTATTAATGGAAAGAATATTGTTCCAGAGTGACCAACATTCTCTTCCACGACTTATATCCATCCATCCATCCCTTAGAATAAGTAAATGTTAGAGCTTTGCAGACATTTTCCGAAGTAGAACTCGATTCTGATGGTGGCTGACAGCTGAATTGAACTTTAAACATCATTTATAAGTTTCTCAATCCTTACCCCCTGAATATGTTTATAGCTGCGAAGTTATTATAAGTTGAAACATTGATGTCCAAATGAGACGCCAAAAGCTAAAGAAAAATGAAATGACCTTGTCATTTCCAGATGCAGAATGGAGAAACATTAGTGATATTTTGCCATTCAAGTTGCTTCCCTAGCCTACCGCTATCATAACAATACAAAATGAAAAAGCTAATCTCATCTTTCTTTATATTTACATTGGCACTAAATGCCCTTGTTCTTAAATAGAAAACCCAAAAACAAACAAAGATCTGGACAGAATTTACAGAATTCCTGGAGAACCAGGTTTTCACCTCCATGCGGAGCATGTCGACATTGCTCTATTTACCCTACCAAGATAGAGAGCCCCATCCATCTCTTCAAGTCTAAAGTTATTGTCATATTCCTTCAACATCTCTCTTACAGCCATAGTTACGGAAGAGCTCAACGGATATTGTAAAAAACCGGCCATCATAAATCTTGATCTCCACTTTCCAAGAAGTTCATGCCTTTCCACTCTCTCAGGCCCCTCACATGCAATCATATTCACGATATCGCGCGCCACACAATGCTGCTTAGCATTGATCCTTTGTTTATCATCTCTTGGACATGCTATATCTATGGATTCAAACATAGCTGAATAATAATCCAGTGTCTCAAGGTACCTTGAAAAGAATGGAGATGTATTAGTATTGGACTCTTGCTCAGCGACGGTCACAACCTTGGGTGATAAACTCTTGACCAACCTCAACAGCCGATCTCTGTGATTACAGATGCTTACACTCTCATCTGACATGTGATGCAATACGTATGGAAAGTTCACGGCTATGGCTTCCCCCGGTTGAACCTTAAGGTGCTCCGGTTGAATTTCACAACCAGACATAGCAGCATCATGAAACTCAAACGGCACATTGTATGACCGAGCAAATTCTGATAGCCTCTGCCCCACAATATCAAGTCCCCCACCTCAAGCATGATTTGATTGTGAATCATCAATACCGGTTACGCGGATAGACGGTGGGCCACCGGGGCGTTTTGCAAGTGCTGAAATAAGAAACATCCACTGGGTCCCCTATGCTATTTGGAAATCAATGATGTGAATCTTTGGTTCATATTCCATGACTTCCTTGATCACAACATTACCTGACGTGTATGCGAACTTCCAGTAAGGGCAGATCCTGAAGAGAATATGCATGTAAGACATCAGTTCTGAGCTTGTTGGCTCTGTGCATTTTAGGGCTTTGTAGATATTACTCCCCGAAGATTCCAACCTCGCTCTAAGCCCTTCCAGCACGTAAGCACCCAATCGTTGGATAGGTTCCCTGGACACCGAAACCATTTTCTCCAATACATGCATTAAACCTGTCATCGTCAACGTATCACCATCATGAAGTGCTTGACCACAGGCAACAAGAGCCTGTTTCAAGTCGAAGTTAGGGATCCTGTCCACTAGTTGATCACAGTTGAAGCTCGCCATTGAAGCAGCGTGGTGGGCTCCGGTAATGAAGCAGCCATTGCAGCTATCAATAGTGTCTGATTCAGGCCCCAACAACGAAAGTTCCAGCTCCCGAAGCTTGTGCTTCAATTCATTTCTATCATAAACAACGGAAGATCCACTGAATGGTGATCCATAAGTGTTGTCACGGGATCGATGAGGATAAGACAGGCATGATTGAGAACCATGTTGGGAGGAAGAACTCATTCCCGATGAGATGCTTACAGCAGAAGGAGAATCAAAACCGACAGCTGCGGTGGATGATTCCAGGGTAAAAACTTGATCCTTGTAGGTTTGTAAGGAAACATCAGTCCCGTGGCCGGCCATATCTGAACTTGCATTGTTGTCTAATATCTGGAAATGAGACGAACAAAATGGATCATTTTCTTCATACAACCTGTGTATAGTTGCTGGCGTTCGGTGTTTCCAAGATGTTCGCATCTAACACACTTATAAACAACCAGAAAACATTTTGTTCCCGACTGATGTTTGCAACAACAACAAAATTTTCGGATAAAAGTAACAGTCTTCACCCCTAGGCCCTAATAGCATCAGTTGCTTGATTGAGCAAAATCACTATTTTTCATACGCGGATAAAACTGAATTGACCCCCAACATCAATTTGAACATTCAAATGCTTTGGTTGTACACTGCAGCAATATTAAGGAACAAAGACGATCTGGAAAATAAATCCAAGAAAATAACAGATATCAGACTATGCAAATGATGTAAAAACCAGAGAAAAAAGAAGAGCAATAACCAAAAGAGCCAACATGGAGACGGGGACATAAGTTAAGAGGAAAATTTCTCTAAGAAACCAAAACCATAATCAAGTCAAACAAAAAAGAGATGATAGCTAGAAGCCGATAATTAGATATTTAAAAAATGGGATTAGACAAATTTATTCCGAGAAGGAAGACTCAATATTCAGATATCAAGTAGAACCGCAAAGAACTTGAAAAAGCATATCTAACTGCTCTGTAAAGTGGCTTATAGAAATCAAAAGAAGAAGGTATTTTTAAATTATTCTTATCACGTTAGCCTTCAGTTTAATATATATATTAAACTGAAGGCTAACCTAACCATTATTCTTCCCCAGAACATGATTGTGAACATATTCCTCTGAATTGATCGATCCAGCAAAACAGAAACAGAGGGGAAACAATTGAAGGTTGTAATGATGAAAGCATGAGCAGATAAGATTGGAGAGGAGATGGCATACCTTATGTAAAATAATAGTCAGTTTTTAGATTCTTACTCGACGAGCATCAAACAAAACCCGTGTCCTTGCCACCTTGTGTGTGTCTCTGTTTCTCTCCAGAAATATATGATGACTTTGTTTATGGGAGCTTCGTGCTGGAGCTCATACATATCGATGCAAGATGGATGGAAACATGGAACTTATAGTTATATCTCTAACTGACCTTGAAATTTGATTCTATTTACAAAGACGCCACTGAGAAAAATATCTAAAGATAGGGTAATTATAGAATGTACTACCGGTGAATGTTTCTACAAGCGTCTTAATTTTGGGTTAGCGATTTAATTTAGAGTTTATATTTTAGGGGTTTAGATTTATGTGCTTAGAATTTAAGGATTGTAGTTTGAATTTAGAGTTCAGGGTTAAAATTTAGGGGGTTATAGGTAAAATCCTAAATCTTACCATATTACCTTAAAATCTAAATCCTAAACCCTGATCATAGACTCTAAACCTAGACCCCTAAACTATAAACTCTAAATTAGATCCCTAATTTTTAAAATTATGATGCCTGTAAAAATAAAATATTTTTACCGAGTGTATCATATATTTTTTTCTAAAAAGACGGCTATTTTTTTTAATTTTTTAGTGTTAGATATAAAAAGATAAAAAAAATGATTTTTGTACGGGTCAATAATACTCGCACATATTGGCTGATTAGTGCATATGACATTTATCATACAACGACACGTCGTATGGAGTTTGCATTTAATTTGAACAGTTATTAACCCATCGAGTGATTAAAGATATATAAATTATTTTATTTTGTATGAAATTTGAATTATAATATTTATTTTAGGATATAATATCTTTATTTAATTAAAAAAACAAGGACTTGATTTAAGCATAAAAGTGGCAGGCTTGGCCTAGCAAGCAAGCTTTTCTGACTTTAGCTTTATGTCTTTAACAGTACAAGGAATGAGTTGATATTGACGTGGATAAACAAAAACAAGTAGGAAAATAAAGGAGAATCTTGGTTCTTTTCCTTTTCAGTGTTGATATGCTTTAAACAAAAGGCTGGGCATATTGGCCCACTTTCGTTATCTGGAATACCTCAGCATGAGTAGACCTGACAAATTTGATTCGAGACTTAAAAACTGAACACGATAACTCAAATTTGATCTGAAACTTAAAATAAATCGAACCGAATTAAAACTGAACCGATTTTTAACCGAACCGAATGAAACTGAACCGATTTCACCTGAACCGAAAGCAACCCAAACCGAAGGCAACCCGAAATAAAAAATATATTAAAATAAATAAATAGATATGATATTTTAATTGGCGCACAACACACTAAAAAGCCAAATATACATGCTATAAAGTCATGTATATGGTGAAAAAACCTAACATGGCCTAAAAACCCGATTAAAACGATCGATCTCCTATTAACCTGATATTAACCCGACCCGAAATCAACCGAACTAAAGTCTTGACCCAATACCCGAATCGAAATCAGCATAGACCCGAACTAAAACCGAACCAGACTCGAACCGAACCGAATGTAGTCAGACCCGAAATAAGCCGAACCGAAATGACCCGAACGAAACCGAACCGAATAACCCATTTACCACCTCTAAGCATGAGATGAAATTCTAGAGAGAAAAAAAGTAATGGCCACAGCCAAAGTTCAGACTTAGGAGCAGCTTGGTGATTGCTATTTCATGACGATGCTCATTAATATTAGTTACTAATTAAACAAACCCATGCTCTATTTTCCAATCCCTGTGTATCACAATTTTGGTTTAGACGCGTTACCAAAAAAGAAATGCTTGGACGAGAGACAATCAGTTGTAGGTAAACACATAAACAAGCAAAATACATGAAACAAATTAAAAGAAGTGCATATTAGTCCATTAATTATTAAGCATGTCGTGTACTGATAAAAAAATCTTATTTTAATTCTAAATCACATTAGAACTTATGATTAATCTTGAGTCTTTTTATAAAATGCGTAGGTATATAAATGAGACAAAAATTATGTCTTTTTTCGATGCTCCTTTTTATATCTAATACTAAAAAATTAAATTTTAATTTTAAATTCTAAATCTTAAATAATAAACCCTAAAAATACATTTTATCCACAATTTCCTAAACCATAAACCTTGAGATATAAATAGGGGCACCAAAAAAACAAGAAATTTCTATTCATATAAATGAAGATTTAAACGTCCAAAAGGACTGGGACTAAATTAAACCTTAATAAAATTAATGGAGATGGAAATAGTAGCTTTTCTTCTCTCTCTCTTTTCATTTTGAAAGAATGTTATTGAACGGTTTTTGTGAGGAAGACGGTTCAGTATCAAAGAAAAATTGTAAATAGGAAGATTGGAAGATGTGATTGTTGTTCTTTCGTATTCCATTATTCTTGGTGGAACAGACAAATATGTTATCAAACCAACCTTGTGTGCATCTTTGGCAGATACTCAAACCGTCCTTATAGCTCAGTCGTCGGCAACACCAGAGGGGGGCGATCTGCGAACCAATAAAGTGAAAGGGAATATTCCCACTACTAACACTATGTGTAGATAAGTTGATCGTTAACATCAAAATCAAATGATAAATGAAAGTCGTTGGGGTAACAAATCATATCATATGATATCACAGGAGAATGATTCCAATCTTGCTTTATTGTTATTATTTTATGCATAATCCGCACTCCATTTCCTTATTCTATTCATCTCTTTATTACTCTTTCTTTGTAAAAGAAAGTGGCATCACGTGTGAGGAATAATAAAGGAAGACTTGGAATTACAAAGTAAGTTCCGGAACAAAACCTGGTGGCATGAGGTCCCTTGCTTGCTTCTTTCAGAAACATATTTTACTTGGTAAACAAAGATTAAAAAAATAAACTGAAACAGGAGAAAGATAGAGCATACCCATTCATTCAAGGTTGTTAGATTGAATGAGTTGGACTTAGTACAAGCAATTATGTCCTCCCCGATCCGCTGTGATGGAGAAATCAAACCGTTCCTTTATGATGCTGGTGTTACGGCCGAACTTTTCATTGGCGTAAGCATCAACCAAAGAGGTTGTGCGCGGTGTAACATGCTTACCAAGACCGTTAAACTTGGCCCGGCTCTTAGAGAGTGCTAGAAAGCCTGCAAGATCACCAGATTTAGTCAAATCCATGAAAGATTCAGGAGGATAATTTGGTCAAAGCATTATCCATTTATTTGAAATATATTATTTAGATAATGTTTGTAAAAATTAGAGATTTTGAAAAGAGATAGAGTTAATCTCGACCATCGACGTAATTTAAACTGAGCCGGATGTAGGAGGCTTCAACTATAAATAGAGGCCTACCCTACCTTATTGTATCATTCACTCATTCATCAATCACTTTGAGTAATACAAAGAAGCATTTACTCTAAACTCTCTGAGTATTCTTCGTTGTTTCGTTGCCAATTTTTTTACATTGTTATTTTATTAGTTTCCGTTTAGATCTTGCATTTAGATCTTGTGTTCAAGGGCTTTGGAAGGGTTCGATTTTTCGGAGCGAGAATCTAAGCTGAATGCGTAAAAAAAATTCGAGGTGACTTAGTCGTAATTTCGACCGAGAAAGTGACTAAGGTTCAACTAGTAGCAGTCTAACCCCGTAACACTAGCCTAAAATCATAACATGAAACGGGGGCAGCCTAACACTGCTAGATTCGGAATGTATCGTCTATAATGAGCTTCAATTATCGGACGAGAAAGAGAATGCGTGGATATGAAAGGGACGTCAAACAAACTTCAACTAGAGGCATAGGCTCTTGTTAATAAACTGTCGTCTGTTGTATTTATAATTTCCTTTTGCTACAATTTGTTTATAGCTGCAATATGTCCCACCATAGTGGTGGAGCCCCATGTACTTTAGAGGTGTTAATTAACTCTACTTGATTTGTTATAATATGAGATTTTCAAAGAGTTAGTGTACCATTTTTTATAAAAATATTAGAATTGATCCCACTTAATTTGTTTGGGATATAAGGTCAACAATATTTATATTGTAGTGGTATGAGAATCTTCGTACCCAACATCTATTCTGATATCACTATATGATAATCCTGACTCTGCCACTGCCACTATCCACCGTGGCCGATCTTCTGGCTGGCCGACCGAATTAAATTTGCAGTTTCTAATTAGTAGTTTCTCTAATACATGGCAGTTTTGCGTTTTGTATTTTCATTGTTTTTTCCTTTATGATGCAAAGATTGAAGGACAAGCTAGCTGTGCCGGAGAGAACAACAAAGGCAGAAGCACAGCTTAAGGTGAAATTTGATTTGCTGACCAGATTAGCTCAATTGACTCTTTGCCAATTTTACTTGAATCCTGTTTTTAAATACTCTATTTCTCAAGCTCAATGTAACTATCTATGCATTAGGAAAAATTCAAGCTAAGGCTCAAGATTTTGGAAGATGGCTTGAAACATGTATCAAGCATCTCATGTAATCATAATCTATCTCACATGTCCCCGAAACCAGAAAAGTCGAGCAACATCTTAGGGTTTTTAACAAGCAGCAGTGGACTAAGGAAGACTTCTAGCTCTCAGCGAAGGGCTTCGACCATCAGTACAAGCTCTCCACCACAGCGGCCGAGGGCAACATCAGGAGAAAATATGCTTAGAAAAAAAATTGTGGACGTCTAGGTGTAAGGTGGCTGATAGCATTGAGAAGGAAAATGCAGAAATGCAGGTAAACAAGGAGCATAATATACGCGAAGATGGTGACACAAAAGGTTCGGTTGATATAGAAAACAATGGAGGCAGCAATGAAAAGACAGAAAACATAGGAAATGTCGATAGCAATGCCAAAGATATGGTTTCTGGATTTCTGTATGATAGCATGCAGAAAGAGGTCATCAATTTAAGAAAGTCTGTGAGGCTAAAGAGAGTAGTTTGCATACTAAAGATTCTGCCTCTTTAGATATTCAATGCAGCACGATGAGTTACTTCAAGATGTTATTCTTTTACAGATGCTCATGAAGAATGTTGAAGCATTCTCAAGAGCCATGGAAGTGGAGGCTAAATGGATGAAGAGAGAAACGGTAGCTAAAGAAAAGGAAAATGGAAGATGATGCCAAAAAGATGAAAAAACATTAACTCCTCTAGGACTAGAAGGTTGGTTTACTCGGACAATTGGACTTTTATCTCACAATGTATATCAGAAAGATGTTTTGTTGCAGAACATTTTTTCTTTTATTGATGCATTTATCAGTTACGACCTTTTAACACATTGGACGGTTGGTTGTAGCAGGGTAAACCAAACATCTTGATCTTGAAGATTTCCATGGAGGCTGGATGTCGAAGAAAATTTGGAATTTGATTCGTCTTCTGCGTCTTGTGTTTTTCAATGTAAGTTAATACTGAATGTCTTGTGCAACATGATTCCTTTGATTTTGTTGATCACGTTGTTGTTCAACACTCTTCGATGGTGGCTTGTGGCTGTTATGGTGGTGGAGACGAGAGAGTTCTTGGTTTTGGTTTCCTGTGTCAGAGAGAGCCTCCTCTTCTCTCTTAGAGGTAGATGGTCCCTTATAAGGGATTGGAAAGGGCGTGCACACGTGTCAATCAAGGAAGACATGCGTGTTAGTGAGTTGAGTTGCCGTAACTCGAGTGTCGGTACAGATCACATGCATCGTCCCGTGATTTGGAGTTTTGTTCGCATGTCAAGTTCACGATGGGCCGTAGCTGGTACGTTCGCAGGTAGTCTATTGATTGGGTGTTTGCATGGTGAGGTTCCAAGGTACTAACAGATTTCTACTTTTTCTCTACGAATGTTACATAGTCCTAGATTACGGCAGAATATTATCCCGTTCCTAACTTGAAAACAATGCAGAGAAAGAGCAACTTCATTGACTTTTAGGGAGAATGGCAGTAGAAGTTCTAGTTGTAACAGGGGATACAGATTACAGAAACCGGGTAGAGTAATACAACAATAAGAATAAAATTTAGTCGCAATCGAATCTGATTAGTAGGCAAGATTCAAGAACACAGATTGATCTGATGTGGTGAACTGAAAGAGCTCCATTGGGCATAGGAAATTAAACAGTCCAAATTGTTTTGCAGCTCAATACTAACAGAATGAGAGCTCCAATGCCAAAATGGATGATTATGCCAAAAAGATGAAAATCACAAAGCATAATACGGGCAAGGCGAGAGAAGGAACTGCAAGAAAAACAAGGCAGAAACAGTCTCCCGGCGGCTACTATCTACACGGTTTTACGAAATACTTTACAGATTTTGCTCCCCTGACTGAAAATAACAGGCAGCAATCCTTACAATTAGTCTTAAAACCCAGCCACCTCATGAATGGCCGATAAAGATGGCCGCCATCTCCGATTCCCCGGGGGTGGGATGGAAGTTTTCACAGAGCGGAACATCTTTACATTTCTGATCAGAAATTCAAGTTGCTGCCTAGAAACCACAATCTTTACACTGCTACGTCCTTGGCAGCCTTCTTGTTTGATTATTTTGAGAGAAATTGGATGGCGATTTGGCGGGATACAGTCAGGCTCCCCATGAGCAGGAGGAGGAACACAGTGGACCTGTTTGAGCAGCGTTGGGAGTCTATACTCCGTCTCTGCTTCTCCTCCATTAACAGGCTTAACCTTGTTGGCCCGAGACGGAGAGATGCAGTTCCCCATGTTTTGGTTGATTCTTTCAAGTTACTGTGTCTTGTCGACTTTGTGTTATATATAATGTTTCACGCCCGAGACAGTTGGAACTTGAACGTGCAAGCCATATCACTCTGTTGTTTATGTACACTAATCAGTTCGGCGTCTGCGAGTTCTTAACATGTGAAAGGAATAAAATTTGCCAATTTTCACGATATTAAATATAGCGAGGTCAGCGCTTGTCTGTTTTGAAAGTAATGGTCTAATGTTGTCCTAAGTCCTTATACAATTTGGACTTTTGAAATTTAGTTCCTTTATTTAAAATAATTTAGTCCCTTTATTCTCTAATTTAAAAATTGAAACCCAATTAATAACATTTATTCAAAACTAAACGTAAACATGCATTATCAATTGGATTTTAATTTTCGAATCGGAACTTGAATATCAGAATGCCTCATATTATTTTTTGAATATCAGAATGCCCCATATTCAAAATTAACAAAGGTTTATCAACACTATTATCAATTGGAGTTTATTTAAAAAAACAGAAAAGCAGTAGAACTGAAGTCTGAAATTAAAAGCAAAAGGACTAGAATTTAAAAGTCTGAAGAGTACAATGACTTGGAGCAGAATTAAACCAATTAAAATATACAAGGGAAAGTCAAATTACCTACTTATATTTTAGTCTGGGAGCAGTTTATTGATAACTTTATCAAATGAGAAATAAAATAAGTAATGGTAGTGTAGCAGTACCACTAACGAAATAAGTCTATAAGTCTCATGAATTGACAACTAATTCCCTGTTTTTATATATTATAGTGAGTCGGCAATGTCATTCATCAGCAGCACGGACTCTTGTTAGAATTGTCATTTGATTTGATGCTGGCTACTAAGTATTTTCTTTTCTTTCATAATCAATCATGTGAATGCTGAGAATATGGGAAAGAAGTGAAGACGTTAATCACACGTGGATGCCGTTGCCAAGTACAAACACTTGGTAGATTTGCACGTACACTATGTCTCGACTCCACCCATGACTTGCCTGGCTGCAACTTAATTTTGCTGTCAAAAACAGGCCAAGCTAGTCCGGGGCTTCATGGAAAGGCTGTTTGTCTATTTATTGCATTCTTAAAGGAGAAGAGAGAAGGCAATCAGGATGAAACGAATAAGGAAGAAGAGATTGTACTCGAGGTTGTGAAGCTTGTATTGTGCCAGAAAAGTGGCAAGAGCCCTCAGAGAATTTGAAGGTCCTCATCTTTATTAATCAATTAACATACTTTTGTTTTAAGAGAAAAGGAATCATCGTTTACTTGAAGCCTGTGACTGTGAGTGGTGTTCTGTTTGCTGACACTGAAAGTAACGAAACAGCCAACACCAGAGGCACGTGTTAATAGGAGGAAGGCCACTATCAAGGGCTTTTGTCTTTTGATCCCTCTGGCACCTGCAGGTTGCAGGCATGGGCCCATGGGGTCAAGCCCTAACGTTCACGGGTTCGTAGTTAAGAGCTAAGATCTAGAAATTAAGATTTAACAAGCAGCATTGCTCAGTTATTACTAGTAAATTTGGGGTTTAATTTATGGGATCTTAATCTTATCTAGCAGGAAAGAGAAAGGAATTTTAGGAGAAAAAAAGAGGTATTCCTACCGTATCTAAAATCCATGACCTAAAAAAATAGAAAAAAATAAAGATGAACAATCTGACCAACCGACTAAACGTGTTTACTCAAATTGAGGTTTAATTATTCTTGTTCATTTTCGTATTTAACTATAAATTCTGGTAAATTGTTAAAGCAATGGGATTATTATTATGTTAAATACTTCTAATTTTGCAACCCAATTCAGATTATTGAAAGATCGTCCTAGTGTTTTACTACCCAACTAACACCGTCTTAATTTCCCCGCACTGCTTATATGTAATGATCGAGCAACAGACTGTAACATACTCTAACCACCCTAGTAGGATTAGGTAAGTTACTACAATTACAATCAATGATTTATTTAAGGTAGAGTGTTCGATTTGTTTTAAGTCTTTCTTGCTCATTAAGAAACAATTCGATTAGGTGAGGACTCAATAAACAATGCATGATGCACATATTAGATATATTAGGACCCATAATGCAATATGTTATCATAATCAAAACCATTTAAGACTTACTTGATCTCCAAGCAACCATTTCGAACTAAAATGAGAAGTCTAATAGATAATTTCCATCCAATGTAGCTATTAAGCATAACAATAGGTGATTTGCATGATTTACTTAAGTGACCTTAATCAAACATATAAGCTTACAATGACATCTACATCATTTGGCTAGTATTATATGTGACCAAAGTGGTTCAAGTCTAAACATGTGGATTACTACATTTACTTATTGTTAACTAGCCAATTTCAAGAGATCCATTCAACCATTACATGCTTAATTCAACCATGGAACATCTAACATTAGGCTAACAAACATTCAAGCTATATAAAGTGCATAAATGCTCATATATATACATACAATACTCTTTATAGATCATAGATGAAGTTATTATATACAAACCATAACTAAATGATCATGAATATACATGCCTTAGGTGCCACCATCCTAAGAGAACTATAACAAGATAGAAACATACTTTTCAAGCAAAATGTAACTTGTACGAGCTTATACTTCGGGATAGTATCCAATATCAACTTGTATCATAGAAATGAGACTTTAATAAGCAAAGCTTAGTGAGTGAGTTAAAGTTACAAGGCAATCAATACAAAAAGTCTCAACTACGAACCATCAAATAGATGGTATGGTTCCCCCATCAATAAGGAACCATTCGAACTAGGCAAACAATACTAGGTGCATTGCTTAATTTTCAATCCAATATCAATACAAGGCTTGAAGTTTAGACATGCTTAATCATCCAATTCGGCTACTTTAGGCATAACATATCCTTTGAACACAATCAATGTTTCAATACACAAGCAATCTCATAAGCAATATTCAATAGTTCATAGCATTTGATGTTTTCTTTACAATCAAGTAATCTCATAAGCAATGTTCAATAGTTCATGGCATTTGATGTTTTCTTTACAATCAAGCAATCTCATAAGCAATGTTCACTCAATGTTTCAATATCAATAGTTCATGGCATTCAATTTTCCTTTACTATCAATCAATGCAATTCAATGTAGCAATAGGTTCAATGTACATGAGTTATTAGTTCATTTTAGGTATAGCCTTGAGAATCGATAACTCAGTCTAGATACTCGAGTCTCCAACCAAACTGTAGCCAATAACAATAGTCAATATGGTACCAAGTACCTGGTCAAATCTCTCATATTGTCGCCAATGACCAATAACAATACTTCCCTCATATTGTCGCCAATTAGGGACCAATGTCCCGGACCGTAGTCCACCCCGATAATGAGCTATATAGAATCTATGGTATGCCAACTATATCTAAGACCGAATCGAGACCAAGGCTTACAATAGTTATCACTTTCAATCAATTAGAAGCATGATTCAATTCAATGTGCACATTTTGTGCCAATATCCCCTTTCAATTGAATAAGGCTTAAGCCAATACCAATATCAATGTTTCAATAATCAATAAAGGTGTGTCAATCAATATGTCATTAAGCAATGAATTGAGTTACTTATATCTATAACATCATGCTTCATTTCAATATAGTTCAATTAGGCAATAAGTATGTCATGACAATCAATAGCAGTTCAAGCATGCTTCACAATCAAGTAACCACTCAAAAGAGCGCTTACCTTGCTAATGCTCCATAGCAAGCTCATTATACAATTTATACTTAAGAATCAATAAGAAATACAAATCAGAATTAGACTTGGAGAGGTTGCCACCCTCTCCAAACTTTAAACTACACTCACAGGAATTTTCCGAGCTATTGTCGATCCCGGATTGTAATCTCTTTCCCTCGAATAGCTTGGTGATCTAAGTGAGCCCCTTTTTCCTCAATTTCCACTTGATTTAACATTCATACAATGCATAGTGTATTAGATACAATCCAGCAACCAATTGAGTCATTATGTGACTCCATATATTCAAGCATTCAATTCAATATAAACATCAAGATTGTTGCTGCATGGCAGCATGTGCACTGCTTACTTAAATGTTCATATCTTTTATTCCGTACGTCGGAATTTCAAACCGTTTACGCCATTAGAAAGCTAACTTAATTTTCCTTCTAACAATTTAGGCCTAAACCCTTTACAAATTGTGTCACTGGACAGTTTGCATTGTCCTTAGAGATTAGCCTTTACAAATTGTTTTATAACTCAGAATTCGATTCCGTTTGTTGCATACGAAACTAGACCTACACATGATTCTGTTCATATGAGATTTTCTCCCTAATTTGGTCTATGCGATTTTCTATATATTTTCAAACTCACCGCCCAAAACAGAGTATTCTGGACAGCTTTCCTTTTAGCTAGATTCTAGCTTCTTAAATCACTTAGACAAAGATCTTAACATGATTGTTCAATATATATACTCATTCATACATGTCTAAGTCAATCCAATTATGTGTCAATCCTATAAAAACAGGGCAATTGAGCAATATTTTCAATTTGATTTATTAAGACATCAATTCACTAGAATTTCCAGCAACCATAATTTCAATTCACATATCAATCATCCATTCTAATCATCATCCAAATTTTCCAGCAACTAGCATAGCATTTCACCATCAATTTGGCTATTGACAACATCAATTTCTCCTACTCATTCGAATGGCATATCAATTTTATGAATCAATCAACCAATTGAACTTCTTAACTAGTTCATAGCATCAATTCACTAACCATTCATCAAATTCATGCAATTCAAGCAAGAACCCTAAATCTACATGCATCATTTGAACCTATAATGCATTAAGGAAGAGATTTTACCTTCCTAACAAGATAATATGAATGCTAGCAACTCCAATTTCTCCAAATTTCAAGCTTGCATCAATGAACATGGAGTTTTCTCTCTCAAATCCTTTCCTCTCTATTTTGTTCCTCTTGTTCGGCCACAAGGAGGAGGATGACAATGGTTCATCAATTATCTCCTCCTAAAATGTCTAATTTATCCTTAATTATCCACTAATTAATGACATGTGTAGGGGCATTTTAGGAATGTATGAATTTTGCATGCATTCCTTCAATTTGTTGTTTGTTTTGGTTTGGTCACTTATACATTAGGTTACTACTTTTTCATTTATAACATTCTAGTCCTTATTAACTAGATCTAGTATCTTGTTTTCAATCAATTAGGGATCAAATGAAGGCATTGTAGTAACTTTTTTTATTCTAGTTTTGAGGATATTACACAGACTAACAGTGAAAGATGTTACAAATCCCAAAAACCCGGTATATCATATATACAAGAGAGCCAGAAAGCAAGTATGACTAGTGATGGATCTAAAAATATTTTTGAAGGTGGACAAATATCAAATGTTAGAATCTTAAGGTGAGCACAACTCATAAAAGATTAAAAATTTTAAGAATTAATTCATAAAAATTTTAAAAAAATTAAGTCAAATGTGTAAAGTTTAGAAAGTTCAGGGTGGACATGAGTCCGCTCTAAGATACATTTGGATTCACCACTATAAGTATCCACAGCTAAGGATGAAGAAACAAGATGGAGAAGAGAAGAAAAAAGGTCAAGGCAAAGGAGATAAAGATGCAAAAGAATACTATAAAAAGACGAGTGACATCAAGAAATTTGAATATTATCAGTCCAAGTATTACTCCGAGTTTGAGAGAAAAACATTAAAACCCACAAACCCTTAGAAAAAGCTCTCAACTCAATCCTAAAAGTTTTCCCCCTTTTCTAGTATGCCCTAAAAGTTTTTCCCCTTTTTTCTAGTATGCAGGGGTGACTACGTTGGGGCTTGGTAAGCGACAGCCACCCCACTTTGTTCTTCCTCCATTTTTTCCCTCTCTCTTTTTAGGATTTTTTTGTCTTTGCTTCGGTTTCGATCTGACATTTTTGTGGAACCTCCCAAATGTTCGATGAGGGCTTTCGAACCCTGGCACCGGCTGTGCCCTCCCCTAAGGGCTAGCGTACAGGCGAGGGAAGGAAACCTTTGTGGCGACGAGGTGGTGGTTTCGATGGAGGTTCTTCTCTTTGGTGGCTATCGTTTTAGCCCCGATTTTGCTCCCTGTTGATAAGTGGTTTATTTGATTACTATTTTATCTTTAATTATGCCTTTAATAGTTAGTTCATATTACTGATCTGAATGTATTTTGTGCGTTTTCTGTGCAAGACTATAATTCTAAAAATTGCACTTAGAAGCTAAAATTCTGCAATTTTATTTTCTGGAATCAAGGTTGGGCTAATGGGCATGACTCTGGGCATGAAGTCTGACGTGGCATTCAGTCAGCAGCTTCTAAAAGATTCAGTTAACGGCTTCCAGAAGGTCTAGTCAGCACGAACGGATAAGCAGGATCAGCTGCGTTTTGTTTTCTGGGCTAACGAGCCTCGATTTTGTTTGTTGTGCAGGTTTGTTGAGTTTCCATGGCTTCGTTCTCCCTCCTTCAACCCCTCGGCAAACTTTACCCTTTCGGTGGTCTCTTTGAAGAGTTGGGTTTGATTGTTAAAGGCGTTTGGTGCCTTTTTCTCGCCATCAACGTCAGCCTGACCCCTTGGAATACACGTCGGCTACTCCAAACGCCGAGAATTTTCTGTAAGGCGGACCTTAATTTGGTCACAACACACGACTCCACTCATTTGCTTTGGATGCCTCATATGCATGTTTCGGCTTTCTTTTTAAGACTTTTGGCCACCATATTTGGTCATGATCTGTTTATTCTTGCTTGGCTCATTGTAAGCTTGTTCATCTGGGCCTTTGGTGTCTTTGTTTGTTGTTTTTCTTTGGTTTGAATGAATGGTGTCTTTATTTGATTCAAAAAAAAAATATTACTCCGAATTTGCATATCCTCAAATTTTTAGTGACGAGAACCCAAATGCTTGCATTCTCACGTGAGATCCACACACATATATATATATATAATTGACATATATCGTATATCCATTCAATCCATGTAAATAAGCCTTGTTTCTAGTTATAATTCCTTGTTTTAGCAATAGCTGATAGTTTAAGGGCTTTTCGAATATATTAACTAAAAATATAATAGCGTAAATCTAAGAGACGAAAATCAGCTGTTGCATGCCAGGCCTTCTTCTATCCTGAACCCTGGCACACAGTAGACTAGTAGTGAGTCAATTGTGACTGGGTTCGGGTATGGGTTTGGGTTCGGGAGGCTGCTAAGTGCCTCATAGAATACATCATTCGCATCGCCTTTCCACGTGGCATAACCTTTTTAAGAGTACAAATAGTTAAATACTGACACTTGCCAAGTGCTCTCCTTGGTATCCTGTTGATTAAAAATCAACCAAGAATCGCAAGCTTTACTCCTAAAACTGTCTGCGTGTGAGAGAGCGAGAGGGGGATCCAGCTAGGGGAGACTTCGCAAGAAAGGAGAGACAGATGGAACGCGGAGGCTTCCACGGCTACCGAAAACTCCCCGACACTACCTCAGGTAAACTATATAATATAACTTGAAAAAAATGGTGAACATTACTGTTTTAATTTGTCGATTTTATCCACATGCACTTGCACTTGCCCTTGCCCTTGCAACATATCTTTACAATGTATGTCTTTTTTTAGATGATTCTACCATATCTACCCCTCTCTTTCATGTAGTCTAGTCTTTGGATAATCTCGTGCATGCAACTGATACTATTTTGGTTTCTCTCTTTGAACTGGATTTGCCACCATCCATCGACATTAACATGCAGATGGTCACTTCACCTTTCCTTCTTTTTTTGTTATTTCTTACTTTCTTAATTTGTTGCCGTGGTGTTTTCCTTATCTTTATAATGAATTTCCTCTGAGTTCTTCATCGATCGGGTTGGGCTGCGCTGCTCGATTTTCTGTCCGTATACCTCCGTTTAGCGGTGTGCTTGTGAAGATTCAAGTGGAGAACACAAGATGATGGAAACCAACTTAACCAAAGCAAATGGCTTACGGCAGGCGTGGATCCAATCGGAAACGTATTGCCCCTTGACTCCACGAGAACAAGTGGCAACCATGCATTCATTCTACGCTTTCTTTATTCATTTGGCATAGAATGAATGTATGGTTGCCACTTGTTCATCCTTCCATTGAGCCTTACATTTCATGCTTCCCAAGGATGGGTCTTTTTCATCCTCTTCTTGTGTAGTTGCGTTCATTCAAATTTAACATGTTTTCTCCCATTAATAGTTAAATTTTAGTAATGTGATTAGTGTTTTATGTCTTTGAAATAAGTTGGGAAAGTTTGTTTGGTCCAGCGTTGAAGATGGGTGAAGCAGCCAACCATGCAAACAACAACCACTCCAACTCTGACGACAACGAGTGCACCGTGAGAGAACAAGACCGCTTCATGCCGATTGCCAACGTTATCAGAATCATGCGCAAGATTCTCCCTCCGCACGCCAAGATATCCGATGATGCCAAGGAAACTATCCAAGAATGTGTGTCCGAGTACATCAGCTTCATCACGGGCGAAGCCAACGAGCACTGCCAACGTGAGCAACGCAAGACCATCACTGCAGCGGATGTGCTGTGGGCAATGAGTAAGCTAGGCTTCGACGACTACATCGAGCCTCTGACATTATATCTCCATCGCTACCGAGAACTCGAGGGTGAGCGTGGATCAATCCGGGGTGAACCAGTGGTGAAGAGAGTCGTTGATTATGGAGCTTTAGGTGTTGCTGCTTTTGCACCTGCTACCTTCCACATGGGGCATCACCATCACCATGGCCATGGCTTCTTTGGGAATGGAACCATGGGAGGATATCTCAAGGATGAGTCCAATGCAAGCTCATCACCGGCCGCAGTGGCAAATGGGGAAGCATATGCCCAGCAGCTTAAGTGAAGCCGGGTGCTGCAGCTATAATAATAATCATCAAGAATTAAGGAATGTTGCTTGGTTTTTTCGTTTGTTAATTTCTTGATGCTTGGCTAATCATGGGAAACTAATTAAGTTAGTGAACTCTTTCTATATGTTGACTTGCACCTGCAGGGGCTTCATTTCCATATTTAAGTTTCAAATGAATAATAAGCGGGACTACATGTTCCATGATTTTGAAGGAAACTAATAATAATATCAATCGAGTTAATTTTAAAATATTTGTGATTAACACATTGAAACGAAAAGATAATGGATTTGAATCAAACTCATTTCTTCTCGACTTGACGACAATTATACACGATGTATAGAATCCATTCGTACAATAATTTGCTCATCTAAGAAACACAATTTTCTTTACCAAAAACCTTGCATTCTTGCTTTTATCACCACCTAAGTAAATGTCACATCAAGTTCAACCAACCCCAAATATCTCCGAATTTCATTATATTATCGAGGCCAATGCTTTACAGCAGAGGAGGGAAATACTTTATTACAGTGAACTTCCTTTTTGAGGACGCCGTTAACTATCAAACTGTTCTTACAATGAATAATTTCTCGGCTTAAAATATTTTGCGTATATTCTACTTTCGCTGGACATTTTTCGGTTTACGTATTATAAGAAAGATGATGGAAATTTAGAATATTATTCTAACTGGCACATAGGCCTCCAAGTCAGGAAAAACTTTCAGTCATTGCATTTACTCTCAAGTTAATTAAAATCATTTATGAACTCAAAAAATTATTTTAATGGGAGAAAAAATTTATTTATTTTAATAAAATCGAATTTGAGTAATTTTATCTACAAGATATGCATATATATTTTAGGAGTTAAAAAACAAACCATGTACAGAATTAATAACGCTAAGCATATGACAGTGGGAATATGTGAGTTAGACCTTGGCTCCCTAAATGGTTAATATGTATTTTAATCCGTTTAAGTTTTATAAAATTTGAATCCAACAAGCGGTTTTAGTAGAAAAACGTGTAATGTTTATCTTATGAGACTCGAGTTCAATTGCTCTGTCAAAAGGTGTTTGCATTAACAAATGGTTAGAAATATGTATGAACATATACTATCTTGTAATCACCTTTAGACCATTAAAAAATTATAAAATTTTAGTTACACATAATGAAAAAAAAAATTACTTTTTCCCAAATTGTATGCTTATGATTTAATTTCTTTAGAAATTGTAAAATATTAAATTAATGGGTATAATACACCGTAAGTCAATTATAGATTTGGTAATAACTAAATCACTTTTATTCTAAGAGGAATAATTTAGTCAGTTAATTAAAATTTTGTTACAAGTAGGCTACTTTACCATTAAAATTATTACATGGCCGAGTATAATAACAGTTTCAGTCTCTAAAACTTATAAATTATATAAATTTAGTCCTAATTCAATAAATTTAATCATTCATATTTAAAAATTTCGACACACCCTTCGATCACTTGTCAAACTTCATTCTTCTGTCCATCAGCTCGGTAACCAACAGATGTGATAGCTCCACAAACACAATCACTTCACTACTGAACAATTGACAAACTAATTGAACATACTCATTATGATCTTAAAGTCACCTACCAGTAGACACAATCACTTCACTAATGAAATTTTAATATGAAGGGTTATATGTATTGAATTCTTTCAAATTATGACCAAATTAATAGAATGTGTAAGTTTTAAGGACTAAAATTTTCATTATACCAAGTCTTCCATTTCAATTTTAACGGCAGAGCGGCTTATTTGTAACAAAATTTTTAATTAAGTGGCTAAATTATTAATTTTAAAAGAAAAAAACATATCTATTACTAAACCTATAATTAACAGACTTGTGGTGTATTTTACCCTAAATTAATAGAATGATAAACATATATTTTAACTCCTAAGAAATTATTTAACTTTGACTCCTTAAAAATTTCTTTTTGACTTTGCTGTATTTGGAAGCTTAATGAAATGTAAGCTAATTTTTACAGCTTTAACTTCCTTTTCTCTCCTCCATCCCTCGGTTCTTAGGTGAAAACTTTCAGTTGGTTTTAGTTACAAAAATGAACAAAGTTCTAGGCATCGATTATCATGATCCTTGGCTTCGATTACAAGTCAGTAAGGGCAAGGCCAACTAGCAGGTTGTGTTGTGGCAGGACCAAAACGTGATTATATAAATAAACAAAATCCAGCACCGACATGCATGGAAGATTTGAACAGGCAATCAGCAGATTCAGCACTAATTAAAGATTAAACAAGCAATTTAATATTGCTAGAAGATTTGCAATGCATGCTCAAAGTAGCCTACTTCCACAGCAAATCATAAAACCACGTGGGGTACAACCAATGTGATTAAAAATGGCAGAAAAAAAAAGCGTAGTGCAGTACTGCCTAAACGAAAAAGAAAACGGAAAGTGCAAACAGCATAAGTGGAACGAAGCCAAAAGCAGGGCCAGGGTCCAATGCGACGGCGGATGAAGTTGAGTGTCCCCGAGCACGATGGCCATTCGCAAACCGGCCTCCTCCTCTGCGGCCAAAACCGCCACCTCTGGCGGCTGCTTTCCCTAACGCTGATGGTGCCATCAGAGCCAAAACAATGGCAATGATCATGATTATTAAAACCATGTTTGCAGTCTTCTTAGCTGAAAAGATCTTGCCCATCTTTGTTCTCGGAGCTGAGACCTCAAAAACAGAGGTTCAAAGAACCAAATTGATTGTTTGCTTAGCGAGATAGCCGAGAAGAAACCATAAGATGGGAGAATGCTAGGGATTGCTTGCTTCTTTAAAAAGAGCAGGCATTCTATTTTTTTTCTCGTGGAGGAAGTGAAAAATAGAAAGACAATGTTTTTATTTTATATAATTATTGATATCTCATTTGGTCCATTAATTCAAATAAAATATTATAAATATTTATTATAAGAATAGTTGTTTAATTTAATTTATATATTAACTAGATCCGAATATAAATATTTAATTTTTGACTAATTTAATTTTTTTAAATACAAACAACTTAATATTTTATTTCACTATACAAGCTAAAAGGCAGGTACAAACTACAAAGATAGTGATATAGACTACGGTAAGAAATGTACATAAATGGCAATCAGCTGAGCTGGCTGGGACTGAGGAAAGTATATAGGACAACAATATTACTGATTTATGTGGGCTGAGCTGAGTCCAATTCTGAAACACGTTTATGAGGCTGAGTAGAGCCCAATTTTTTAATGCTTTCTATTTTGGACTCTAATTTTGTCCCCTTTTTTTTACAATAATAACTGAATTTTATTAAAAATTATAAAATATATCACAAATATAATGTATTCAGAAGAGAGAATAAAAGAGACTAGTCTACCTAAATCTCATACAAAAACTCAAAAGTGCAAAGAAATGTAAATACTTCATAGAGATTAGCATATTGTTAAATCCATAAGCCTTCTTGAATCTCCTTATTTCTATCCAAACGAGACGCATTACGGGGTAAAAAAAGAGTGGTTAGCGAGCCAAACTATCAGACAGATTGCTCCACTACCTATAACTGATTACATCGGCAAGCAATCATCAACCAAGTGGGGATCTATTTTTTTATAAGTACAGATAAAATCATAATCAGAAATTAGCAACGTGAAGATCTTTGTACAAGCATCAAACGACTACTAATGTATGTTGAAATCATGCCAAGATAACATAAGAAACAAAACCACAAAAATAAAAAATAAAAGCGTACCATAAAAGTAGAGAAAAAAGCATGTCACAGATATAAAAAAATTAATTAAAAGTATAAAAAACAAAAAAATAATTTTGATGGTCGACAACTAATACTAAAATTCGTTGTCAACCATAGGCTAAAGAAACAAAAGAAAGGAGATTACAACACTAAAAATAGTACAAAGAAAAAATTAGGTTAAATTCTTTTAGGTTGGGGCACTTTTCCTAACTTTGACTTTTCATACTAAGAGAGTAAACTCAAAAATACTTTAACACAGTTTCAAGTTAGGTCCAAATGTTGTTTTTATTAAATAAAGAAGTATTATATTTTATCTTTAGTTACTAAACTAATTAATAAATCTCTCTAAATGTACTCCTTAATATATACATATATATAATATTTATTTGAGTTGATGTCACTTGACATTACTCAATCAAATAAAGTCTAGAAATTTATTGTTTCGTTAATAATAAATATTTTCACAATGATAATTTTATCTTTTTTTATAACATTTAAACAAATAAAAAATATATTATTTCAATTAATATTCAAAGATCAAATGTAATATAGGTATATATTTGTAAATAAATATTTTATCATACTTTCTATGATTATATGTTGAATAAGTCAACTATGTCGTAAATGTGATATAACCTACCACTAATAATAATAATCTACTAATAATAATAATAATAATCTATATTATATTAGATTGGTGTTATGAGATAAGTGTTACTATAAACTATTATTGAATCTAAAAATAATATAAACAATGATATGTTTTTTATAAGAATTACAGGGCCCATTAAAAATTCTTTTCATATTCTCCAACTAACCGGGGTTAGTCGAATAATAGCGGAAGGAGGAAAAAAAAATATAAACAATGATATGTTTATATATATAAATTACGCGTCTTCATTTATTGTGGTTAAAAATAGTTAACTAGGCCTGTAAACAGAATGAGCGAACACGAATGAATGTATGTTTATGTCTGTTTGTTTAATTTTAACTGAACAAATAAACGAACATAATTTTTTGTTCGTGTTCGTTTGTTAAAATAATAAACGAACGCAAACGAACATTGAGTATTATTTAATTTTTTATTTAAGAAAATTGAAGTCTCATACATTGAATATTTGTTTACTTTTTTTCTTTTTATTTTATATTTTTAAAATTTTAAAATATAATACTTTTTGTTATGAAAAATAATAAATATAAATGGACAGAATAAATTTAAACGAGCATAAATGAACAGATTACCGAACATTCACGAACATGAATGAACGAACAAGCCTATTGTTCGTGTTCGTTTATTTAATTAAACGAACAGAAAATCTTGTTCATGTTCGTTCATTTAATAAATAAACGAACTTCTCGCCGATCGGTTCACTAAACTTTTAGTTTGTTTACAGATCTACAATTAACTTCTCACTTTCCCTCGTCTCGTTACATATTTTTAACTAGGTTTTTTGTTATTTAAATTTTAATTTGAAAAATAAACTTCCTGTGACAACAACAATAGTATATATATAGGATAAATAAGGACGCCAATATTGATAAATTAGAGAGTCTAAGGAGGCGGCCATTACAAAAACGATAGCAGTCAAAACTAAAACTGAATTTCATTTAAATAATAATAAGTTAATGTTAAATAAGTTTTTAGATTTGTTTGTGCAATGAAGTCAAAATTTTGGAAAAACCGGAGAATGGGTTGATTATAGTGAAAACTTAATATATAAGAACAAGGACTGCATGCAGCATGTGCTCTGGTTTTGACCATAGTTAGACTTTCTTGTATATACTTTGGAGGTTGGGGAGGAATTTGGTGTTGTTTATTCTCTTCTTTAATTGTTGTTGGCCAATTTTGTGTGTTTTTAAGAACTTGTATTTGTAATATTTTTTAATATCTCTTTTGTACTGATCTTCACATGACACAAAAACTGAGCATCTGAGCAATTCATACAGATTGCCAACCTGTTGAGATTGAGATTCTAATCTATGACATCTCTCATCCTGTCTTTTTCTTTTATGTTATATTCTTTGTTTTGTTTTTTTTTCCTCTTTGCTCTCTATCATAATCATCATTTTTTAATACCCTTTTTATCTTATTTAATTTATTGTTAATTTTTTATGCAGTTTAAAAAAATTGTGTAAAAGATGTGATGTAAAATAATTAAAACAACAATTTTATCCTTAAAATATTAAATTTTATTTTATTAAAAAACTGAAAAAAAAAGATAAAAAGAGAAATGCACCTTGTAAAAGTTAATTTTTTTAACAAGACATCTTAATTGAGACAATTTCAAAACACAAAAAAAACATCTTAAGTGGGACGGAAGAAGTATTTATTTTAATATTTGTTTCGGCCTTTGGGTCATACAACTAATAAATTTAATCACGATCCATGACAAACAAATGAATAAATATAAAAAAATAATAAAAAAAGTAAAAGATAGTGTCAATTGAATTTAGTATTTTAGTTGGATTGACATGAGATGGTTCTATTAAACACCCAAGGAGATCAATTGTATCTGCATTTTTGGGAAGTAAGTCTAGTTTAATGTGTATTTTCAAAGGAAAAAAAAAAGATTTAGTTTAGTCTCTAAAGGGAAAAAAGAAAATTGCATACTCGTTTAAAGAAAAAATATTTTAAAACTCATTTTTTTTAATTTTTAAATTTGTTACTGATCGCTATTGTTATAACATATAAACACGATTTCGAGTATGTTATAACATATAAACATGATTTCGAGTATGTTTAAGTCTAAGGGCGGAACATAAGAGAGGTTTTTAAGTGGGTGAGCCTCTGCTAAATTTCTTCCAATTATAATAGAATAATTTGTTTAGAAAAAAGGTAATATTAGTTCTATAACCCCTTCTATTTTATTATGGCCCCGCACAAAATTTTTAATCTCACAATGGTCCCTCCTTTTAGAAATTTTTAGTTCTGCCCTTGCTTAAGTCATCAATATTTTTTGGTTTAAAGGTGATAAAAGTAAACTAATCTAAATATATTCAATAAAAAAGAGAATAATCTAGATATTGTATAAAAAATAAATAAAAAATACTATAACAATCTATGTACTGTGCCATGCATTACATTTTCATCATCTATTAAAAAATAAAGTAATTAATGAACTAATCAATTTTGTTCTATAAAAACTAACTAGGACCAATTTGTCTAATTTTTCAAATCTAAAATATAATCAAGAATTACTATGGCATTTTGACACAAATGGCTTTCCCCCTTCATCTATCCTACTTTTTACTGTTTCTCTCAAAAGTCATATTAAATATTTTTAAGCAGTGACATTATTTTTAAAAAAACCCGATACTTATAGTTTAAACAATATAATTATATTTAATGTTTAATTTAAATGACAAACCATATTTATTATAATAAAATTTTAGCTGTATGAAAATAAAATCAATATTTAGCTTAGTTAACACTAACTTTATCAATTGTATAAAAATACTAAGGGCTAGATTATAATTGTGGTCAAATTTTGAAAAGTGATATAAGAAAATAGTTTTGAAAAGTGTTGTAGAAAGATATAGTTAATTTATAGTGTTTGACATTGTTATAAAAAGTGTAAAACTTTGATACACAGGCTGTGTAAATTTTACACAGGCCTGCGTATTTACACTATAAAAACCTAAATCCTAAATTCCTAATCCTAACTCTAAAAAACTAAACCATACACTCTAAACCCTAAACCCTAAATTCTAAACAATAACCTTAAATTCTAAACCCCTAAACCTTAAACCCTAAACTAAAACCCTAACCCCTAAAGCTAAAAGGCATGTGTAAACAAAAGTTTACACGGCCTGTGTATCAAAGATTTTTCCTATAAAAAATACTATAAAGATTTAAACTATTTATTTTGGTTACTATGTTAAAAATAAAAAATAAATTAACTTTTTTTTATATATTCAAAAATCAAAAGTTGTTTTTTAGCTTTTCTAACAGAAAACACTATTTATTAAGAAACTATTTTTTGACTTCGGTCTTTATTGTTTTTAGCTTTAAAAATATTTTTTCACTCCAAAAGTAATTTTAAAAAATAATAGATAATTCACCCTTAATTTAAAAATTGATACACGAATAAAATGTAAAATTGAAAGAGAAGTAGAATATATAGACCATGTTTGGTAAACAACTTATTGAGTTAAAATTAGAGGTTTGAAGTATTTTTAAAGGTTTGACTAGTCAATTCACTAATTATGATGTTTGGTAAAAAGAAAATTGTAATAGCGGATTGAGGTGAAACCTCTCATTAAAAAAAACTCATTTTAGGAGATTTTTGAGTTAGAGTTTTAGATATGTAAAAACTATTTTATCCTTGATTATTATAAAAAATCTCTAAATAAAATAAATTTGAATAACTATTAAATTTAAAAAAATAATTTCATAAATAAAAAATTAATATATACATCTAGATTTAATGATTCATAAAATTATATTTTGAATATAATTTTATAAATAAAAAAATCAATACATACATCTTAATTTAATAAGTATTAAAACTATATTAAAAATATAATTTCAAATTTAATATGTACATTATAAATGCTCAGTAATGATATTAAAAAAATAATTTTCATAATCTAATTAATATTAATAGATACAAAATTTTAGTAACTAATAAATTATTCAAACAAGTATCGAATATATTCGTGTCCTTATATGTCATTTTGCTTGTTCAAATAATCAATCAACTATCAGTTAATTTTATCAAACACTTTTATACAATAACTAATGCAATCCGCTAGTCAAATCAGCTAATATTATTAGTTATCTACTCTCAGCTAATGTAATCCGCTATCAGCTATTCGCTAAATGCCAAACAGGGTCATAATGTCATATTTACCGGTTAAATTTTAAGGGAAAATATATGCTGCACTGGCCGTGGAAACATTTTGTTTCCACAAGCACCCTAATTTTAGGGGTTAGAAATTTAGTTTAGAGTTCATACTTTGGGGGTTTAGGTTTAGGGGTTTAGACTTTAGGGACTATGGTTAGAATTGAAGGTTTAGTCTTAGGGTTTAGGTTTTAGGGTAATATGGAATGGATTGAGGTTTTTACTTATAACCCCTAAATTATAAAAAACGTAAACCTAAACTCTTAAACTATAAACTCTAAATTGAATCTCTAACCCCTAAAATTAGGGCACTTGTGGAAACAAAATATTTCCATCACCAGTGCATGGTATAATTACTCAAATTTTAATCTATAACCTTTACACTCACAAAATGCATCTTTCCAGAGTACCTTTAAACTACCCATGAGCTCCACCCCCTGGATTACAACTAATTACATTTAAACATATTTGAACTATACTTTTAATAGTTTAAAGGTGATTATAATATAATATATGTTTATATAAATTCTTAATTTTTTGACAATGCACACACACCTTGCAGACGAAGTCAAAGCGAATTGAACATTCATCTTTTTAATATCATAATAACAATACCAGAGATTTTTTGGCAAATTTTAATTATAATCCTAATCATACCTAGAGGGAAAGAGAGATAAGACTCTAGAGGAAGGAATAAGTGCTCATTGTAGGTTTAGAATCCTAACTTAAAGAAAGTAAGAGAATAAAAATGAACAGCTTAACTTATCGACTAAATGTGTTTTTTCGCATTACCAGACATATTAATTCTCAATATGCATATACTAAGATAAGTACCCAATTCCTCCTTGACACCCTAATTTGGACATTCATAAATACTATATTCTCATTTATGTGTTATTTCTGAATATTTTCATTTATGTGGATAATACATTTGAACATTATTTATTTTTTATATGTATTTTTCACGTGAATCAGACATTACAACATAACCTATACACTACCGAAATTTGGCAGTTGAAGATTGAATGAAGTTGGAGTTGAAGTGTAACGCCAAGTCCAAGTTCGGCCGACCACATTCCCAATCCACATTTCTTGCTGTCTATAAAATACCAATAAACAGAGTCAAGAGCAAATTACTCATTATCACTTCCCATTTTGCTATTTCCTTTCTTTTTCTCACCCTTCATCCATATATATATATATATAAATACCAACACAACTGAAGCAATTTGTCAACTGCTTATTTGCTGCTTCACCGTACTTGTGGAGCTGGAGAGGAGAGAAGGTACAGTTCCAATCTTTCCGAAATATTGGCTTTGCTTTGATGGCGGATCTCAGGTCAGCATTTCTTAATGTGTATTCCCAACTCAAATCGGAGCTCCTTCAGGACCCTTCGTTCGACTTCACCGACGAATCTCGGCAATGGGTTGATCGGGTATTCCACTTTCTCCGCCTTTGTTTTCCGTTTATACATAACCAACTATCCGTGTCGACATAGCTTTTTTTTAAAGAACTTGTTTTAACTCCTGCAGATGCTGGAGTACAATGTACCTGGAGGTAATTTAACTACTGTTCTATGACTCGGTTAATTTTGCAAGCTTTTCTTGGCTTGGATCTTGATTCACTTGTCGGTTTTCTGTTTACTGCTTTCAGGGAAACTGAATCGTGGACTCTCCGTGATTGATAGCTACCGCCTGTTGAAAGAAGGAAAGGAGTTGACCCAAGATGAGATCTTTCTTGCAAGTGCTCTCGGTTGGTGTATTGAATGGGTATCCCTCTATATCACCCTTCAGTGTTTGTTTCTTATCCTTTTCGTTTCTTAGTAACACGACATAATGACAACAAAGCTTGTGTTTTGTCACAATAAAAACTGCAGCTTCAGGCATATTTTCTTGTCCTTGATGACATAATGGATAACTCTCACACCAGGCGTGGTCAGCCTTGTTGGTTCAGAGTGCCCAAAGTTTGTGCTAAGTTTTTACTTTGTACAAAGCCAGTTAACTTTCCCTCTGCCAAAATCAATTAACTTAGTTTAAACTCCTTGTAGGTTGGTTTGATTGCTGTAAATGATGGTGTGCTACTTCGCAATCACATCGGCAGGATTCTCAAAAACCACTTTCGTGGGAAACCTTACTATGTAGATCTGCTAGATCTATTCAATGAGGTAATGAGCTAGGATGCATCTTAAATTCTCTTCATTCAAAAACCATCCTAAATATTTCCACATGTTGTTTTACACAGGTGGAGTTTCAAACAGCTTCAGGACAGATGATAGATCTGATTACAACACTTGAAGGAGAAAAGGATCTATCCAAATACTCATTGTCTAAGTGAGTGGAACTTCAGCAATTATTTGTTTCAAGAAATAAAGGTTTTATGTACAAATATCGTGCATAATGCAAGTGATAACTGATCTTTTATGATATTGTACTCAAACAGGGGAAAAAGTTTCCACCCTTTGCCTTGTTTCAATTTTTTTCTTTCCATTTCAACTGTTTCTAATAGTAACTCTTATGTATGTTCTTATCCATATGTTGGTTAAATATCTCTTCAGGCACCGTCGCATTGTTCAGTACAAGACTGCCTATTATTCATTTTATCTTCCTGTAAGTATTAACCTCCATTTCCCTTGAAGCATACGCATTGAATTATTTGCAATCACATGCTTATGTACATCAATAGGTTGTTAGTTGGATTGACGTGTCTCTTCTTTATGTGCTATACCTCCCCTTAGACTAGCCAATTTGCTTCTAATGCCCCATATATCTTTTTAGGCAACACTTACAGCCAATATGTTTACATATAACACTTCCTCTTAATACACTTAATCATATACGCCAGAGTTTGATAGTTATATGGACTATATCTGCCTCTTATATAATCTATACGAACGCAGGTTGCGTGTGCACTGGTTATGGCAGGTGAAAATCTTGACAATCACATCGATGTAAAGAACGTTCTTGTTGACATGGGAATCTACTTTCAAGTACAGGTAATATTTGGACAAATTCATCTGATATTTAGATTCTACAATTTATGAGAACTGAAAGCAAAACACAAGAGTAAATTTAATAGTTTAATTCTGTAAATCTCGAAAGTTTTATTGAACTTTTATAAATTTGTAATTCAGTTGAACATTTTGAAAGTTCCATTTATAAATTACCCAATGTGGTTTATGACTCCCAAAATGTGCTTTTGATCTGCTTTCTTGGTAGGTGGAAGAAATAATTTTTTTTCTCACCAGATCCTACATGTTAATATTGATTTTTTTTCCTTGTCTGCAGGATGACTATTTGGATTGCTTTGGCAATCCTGAGACCATTGGTAAGGTGAGATATGAATTATGGAACTAAAAGTCCTTAAGTGGAAATTAGAAAGCAGTCAAAGCACCCACCATTTATTTTATGCTAAATCTCACTCAAGCTCTCCGTAATCACAGATTGGGACTGATATCGAAGATTTTAAGTGCTCCTGGTTGGTGGTTAAAGCATTGGAAATCTGCAATGAGGAGCAGAAGAAAGTTTTATATGTAAGATTGGAACTGTTTCTGTCAGTTGTCTTCTTTGTTAATCAAATTTGATGTGGTCACTCATTTGATGTTATGGTTTGCTAGCAGGAGAACTATGGGAAGCCAGACCCTGCCAACGTTGCTAAAGTGAAGGCTCTATACAATGAGCTTAATCTCAAGGTTGGATATTGTTCAGGATTTCTTCTCGCAACATAAAAAGAAAGCAGGAAATGTTGGGTGGTTAATATATTTCCTATTGTTGTCCTTATTGACAGGGTGTATTTGAGGAATACGAAAGCACAAGCTATGAGAAACTTGTTACCTCGATCGATGCTCATCCTAGCAAAGCAGTGCAAGCGGTGTTGAAGTCATTCTTGGCGAAGATTTACAAGAGACAGAAATAGAGTATGCAGTTTCTAGGAATGAAGAAGGTGTGGGGGATAATGCTCCCACTCTTCTATTCTATGCTCGTGTATTTATCTTCAAATATTATAATCGATCTTCTTCTTGTACTCTATTCTGACAAACATTTGGTTTCGGATTTAAATAAATTAAATGCAGTTAAGTCCTAGCCTATACGAAAAAAGTTTGCCAAAATAGGATGCATGCGCATGTCTATTGATTGTGGTTAGCAGCACGTCTAATGGTGAATTGTTTGTTGCATGATGATGGGTTTGTTGATATCTGAGAACTGAATCTCCTTTCCTTTGATATGGATTATTAAAGTATATGCATAAAAATATCAGTAGTAGTAGTCATACAGCCATATCAATCGATACCAACGCATTTAACTGGCGTGGTAATAGTCTCTGCCGCTGCAGGGCAGAAATAAGTAACAAAGATAAAATTAAATGAACCTGAAATTGGCTAGGTCTTTGCAAAATCAGGCTGATTGGTGACAGACCGAACCCATTCCCATTTATGGTCCTTGGTGTTCACTTCATTCTTAGCTTGTGCCACATCTATCAAGGGGATATATGCATGGTTTCCGTTAATAGGACCAGTCACGAAACCGGTATAGCCCGCCATTACCCCATGAATAGCCGAGTGAGCCACGAGTGTACAGTACAAGTTATCTGTAGCATTTGCTGACACTGCTCGTATCATATAAGTAGGATCTATATACTTCACGGTAAACAACTCATTTGGATGGTCTCTGTCCCACCATTTCTTCAGCTCCGACTTCAACCACGCACCGACATCGAGGAAAACCCGGTTGCCAGACTCGTCCCTTCCTTCTTCCTCGGCTTTGGTTCTGGGTATTAAATCCTGCCCTGCCCCTTCAGCAACGACCACCACTGCATGCCCCCTCTCTTTCAGCCTCTGTTCAAGGAATTCAAATAACCCTCCCTTCCCTTCCAAGTAAAATTCAGTTTCGGGAATTAAACAGCAGTCTACGTCTCTGCTGCTCAATGTAGCATGAAGCGTTATATGCCCTGTGCTTCGACCCATTAGCTTCACTAAACCAATCCCATTCACTGCACTCTCAGCCTCCACATGAGCTGCATGGATCGCTTGCTGTGCCATTTCTACAGCTGTCTGGAATCCGAATGATCTATCGATTATGCCCACATCATTGTCTACGGTTTTAGGAATTCCGGTAACTCCTACTCTCAGTTTCCGCCTCCGAACCTCCTCAAATATTTTGACAGCACCACGCATTGTGCCATCTCCGCCGATAATGTAAACCTAAAGAAACCCGCCCAGCACGCTGGCTGTTATGATCTTTTTGAGGAACTATATGTATGCACATAAACACATAACAAAAAAAACCTGATTAAAGCCGTGGTTCTGAATAGCGTCAACGATCTTTTTGAGGTCAAAGCCACCCCTAGATGTTCCAAGCACAGTCCCGCCTCTCATATGCCAGTTATGTACCATCTTAGGACTGAGCTCAACGGGGGGAGTTGAGTAGAAGCCGCGGTAGCCAGCTTTAATACCAAAAATTTGGCGCACCCCATAGAGGTCCCAAAGGCCAACAACCAGCTCCCTTATAACCGTATTCATCCCAGGACATAGTCCTCCACATGTAACGATAGCAGCCCTGGTGGTACTAGGGTCAAAGAAGATGTTTTTGCGAGGACCTGCTCTGATATATGCCACGTGATGAGGAGAATCAGGGGTCCAGAAGGAGAGAGGCGGCACACGGTGTGGCGGAGAACTACATCGGATGAGGTTATGTAGAAGCCGTCAGAAGGATAGAAGAATGGGTTACGGTCGAGTGGATTGGGGACTGCAGGTTGGAGATCTTGCAGGTACTCACTCAGATGAGGCAGCTTTTGGAGGGTTATAGGAGATAATGAAAAGGTTTGACGATCGTTTAGCTGCGGTTGCGGTAGTGGTGGGTTTTGAGAGGCGGATCCGGCGGCGTGATCGGTGGCTTCTGGCTGTGATAAGTTAGCCATGGCGTATGTTGCAGATTCAGAAGGGTAGGTGCACAAGGCAAATGAAAAGCAAACACAAGTGTCTTTCATTTAGATTTAGCTTTGAATATATGCATCCAGATGGACGATTGTTGTCTATGCGTGTGTGGCATGTTTGGCTTTCTACGCGTGGCGACTTTCGGTCGCGTTTGTTGTTACGTGGACTGTTATTTATTTCTAGAACTTTACTAGAATATTGTTGGTCTGGGCTGGGCATCAGAATACAAATTACTGTGAAAGACTCGAACCTACCAATTCACCGTACTAACTGTGTTGGAATCTGATGGGGGGATTCAAGTCCAAGACACGCAACGATTACGATGCCATACTCTAATTGAAAGCCCATATCTTGCTCCATGAACTTGAAAGATGAGGATTTTAACTTCATTGCCCAACTCCACCTTCTTACCATAACCATCCCTCTCACACTCAATTCATCTCGGCACATAGCCTTCTGTTACTGACTCCTCCTCCTTAGTCAATATTTAATAGATTATTGTAATCAAATTAACCCTAAAATTCGGGCATAGTATACACCGACTTTGAAAAAAATAACTTATTGTCGAAGTATTATTTTTTGAGATGCCACTTAACATTTACTTGTGTAACGAAACATTCGTAAAGGTTCCATTAGATATTTTTCTAGTTTAATTATCCTAGTCCTAGGACTTGCCTTCCGGCTTCCAGATTCAGATTATCCGATCCAGCCGAGGATAATAACAGTTTGTTTTCCTCTATATTCTTGGTATTTTGTTTGGTGACTTGGTCGTCTTTTCTTCTCCAACAGAATCAGAATGTCTTACGCTTACCTTTTCAAGTACATAATCATCGGCGATACTGGTATATTTAGTCAATCTCTTCTTTCTCCTTTATTGTCATTATTATTGATGAATTCGTCATCTAGTATGCCTTTGATAATCGCTCATCTCATCTCATCTCATTTGATTTGATTGTTCTGATCTCATCTTTTAAGGAGTGGGGAAATCATGTCTTCTTCTTCAGTTCACCGACAAGCGGTTTCAACCAGTACACGATCTTACAATCGGTGTTGAATTTGGGGCCAGGATGATCACCATTGACAATAAACCCATTAAGCTCCAAATCTGGGACACCGTAATTTTCTCCCTCTTTCTCTCTCTTTTCTTTCATTTTTTTGCGTATCCGATTTCTTATATATATAAACATGGACAGGCAGGTCAAGAATCCTTCAGATCCATTACCAGGTCCTACTATAGAGGAGCTGCCGGTGCCCTGCTTGTGTACGATATTACCAGGTAACACTTATAATGTTCGTGTGAGTATCCGTGTTTCTGGACATTTCCAATCAATCTTTTTAAGTGTAAATTGATTTGATTCTACACAGGAGGGAAACTTTTAATCACTTGGCTAGCTGGTTGGAGGATGCCAGGCAGCATGCCAATGCTAACATGACCATTATGCTCATTGGTAACAAGTCTGACCTTGCTCATAGGAGGGCTGTAACCACAGAGGAAGGCGAGCAATTCGCAAAGGAGCATGGTTTGATCTTCATGGAGGCTTCTGCCAAAACCTCTCAGAATGTTGAGGAGGTCTGCTCTACTCTCTATTATGCTCCACAACTTTGTTTTGACTCTTATTCTATGCTTTGCGATTACCAAGTAGTTTACCTCGTTCTCTGTTGTTATGCAGGCATTCATAAAAACTGCTTCAACCATATACACAAAGATTCAGGATGGAGTTTTTGATGTCTCAAATGAGGTTTCCTCTTCTTAGCAACTTTTGCATCTCCTTGCATTAATTTATTTTTGTTACTCTTCTATGTTTCAAATTAATCATATTCTGTTAATATAAATATTACTCGTCCATATGGTATATGATTATTCATGCCTGCCGAGTATTCAAAAGAGTTTGATTGATCAGGTTATGAACTTCTAGAGTAGCTTGAAATACAGAAAGGGTGAAGCATATTGCTTCTTGATTATTACTACTACTATTATTACTATTATTTTCCCCATTAGTGAATTTTCTGGTAAAGCTCTACTAGCCAATATAATTTTTAAAAAAAATCCAAAAACTGATACTCTTCTATTTGCATAGTTCTTAATCATGCTTGAAAGCAACTTTTCAAGCATAAGTTCTTCCGAAGATAAGCTTTTTTGTTTGCCATACCTCTATGCTGCTATGTACCTTTTCAAGTACATAATCTTCGGTGATATATAGCCAATATGCATATTGACTGGCGGAATCAAAACTGGTTTGATGGCTATAAGTTGAGGTTTGGGTAGGTCTGGTAGGAAGGTTGATGAGCTTCATAGTATGTTGAATGAAAAGGTAATATTGGTTTATATTGGGTGCAAGAAAAGTTGCCTTACATTTAGGTGTCCTTGAATATTTGGCTAGCAATAGACAGTAAACTTATAAACAAGGTTTAATCTACCTGGATCTTGATCCCAGACTAGCGCCATTCTTCAACGGTGTTATACCGTCATCAATATTATTCTTTCTTTGCCTTGTTGATTACGTAGAATGTGTGAATTCTGTGCCTGACTTTCTTTTTTCTTATTGGTTTGAAGTCTTATGGCATAAAAGTTGGATATGGTGGGATTCCAGGGCCATCTGGAGGTCGAGATGGTTCTTCTTCTCAAGGTGGTGGTTGCTGCAATTGAAAGTCCTAGTTCTCATTTTCAAAAATGAAGTACAGCTTGTTCATGCAACTTCTTTATTTATTCTTTCAGTTCCTTGTTTAATTTGATAGTCCCTGAATACTGTGTCAGTGTGTGATTTATATAATCCATTTAGATATAGTGTTCTCCATTTGACTGTAAATTTGATTTCATTTGTGAGAACTATGATGAAGGGAAATTGTGAAGAATATGGGGAGTTTATTTATTTTTCTAATGTTGTCTTCATATTTGAATCGAGTGAAAGCCTGTATTTATCGGGAATATTTCAGTTAAAATGTTGATATATATACAATGGAGCTTATGAAAATATTGAACATATTGTGGCATAGGAATGCCTTTGGTTTCGGCTTTAGACTTTTAGTGCATGGGAAGAATGCTTCAGTTGGAGAGGTGGACGAGGGAATCTTCAGTTTAAGGATTAAAATTGCACGCTTTTCTTGTGTAACATTCAAGATTCTAAAATATTTTTTGATTGGTTGGTTGGTAAAAAATTAATCTAGTCTGTTGAAACTCTATTCTATTATATTTCATGGACTTATAAAAAGTCCTTAAACTTTTTAATTTTTTTCCCCACCTATTTAAGTCCTTAATCAATTAAGTTTATGAATTAAGAAATTGAATCAGCCCACAATCCTTCAGAATCTTAAATTCTGATCAACAAATTGTTCATTATCATAATTATCGGCTTTTAGTTTAATTTGGGGCAATTGGGATAAGGGTTTTATCATAATTATCTGCTTTTAGTTTAATTTTGTGCAATTGGGATGAGGGTTTTATAATTTCCAATTGACGGACGACGGAGCATAAATTTACACGAGTGCTTACTGCGGCGGTGGAAGAACTTCAATCCCAATTTAACAACCCCATTGCACGTGCCAAAGAACCTCAACACTTGGTTAAAACTGTCATGATACTTCTCTTTTGATCGATAATCTACAATAGAATAAGTAAAAAAATCATTGGCAGCACATTCGATCAAATGGGTGATTTTCTCACTACGGACCACATCTTCATTCCATTGCTAAATGATAGCCTCCGTGAACGTGCATGGTCTAGCAGGCTATTGCTTGGACAATTGTTCAATCTAAATACGTGAATACTGCATTTGTACATTTATCACAGTAAAGCTTGGAAATCTGCATAATTTTGCTTCGAGTTTAAAATGACTTGAACACTTTGTACTGAACTGGAAACAAAGGGGAAACAGTTTAATGTTACTGGGGCAACTCATGTAGAACGTTGCCTCCGGTGATTAACTCGTCTTAGGATGCAAAGGCGTAGTCGTTTACTAAGGGCTTCTAGCTTTTCAAGCTTCTCATGTTTGGGCTTTGGGGTTGTTGAAGCTTTCTTCTTTTTCTTCTTCTTCTTTTCCTCTTTTGGTGGATCACACGATTTTTGCGGCATGCTTTTAAGAGGTGTTGCAAGCACGTTAAGAGTTGCCTAATGAGATACAGCCGATTTTCAGTAAGAAATATAAATCCGGAAATAGGCAGGAGCTAGCCCGTTCGAGTTGAAATAAAATATATAAATCGTGCAGAAAACAAAAGCTTGGAACTCATTCTCAAGATCTCTTATGTTAATATACCCTGCATGCATTCTTCTTTATTGACTAAAAACAGTTTAAAATCTAACAGCCTGTTATATACCCTGCTGATGAAGATTACACTTGCCATCAGCAGGGTTAGAGTTAGAGATAGAGACAGAGACATAGAGGAACCTGATTTCTATTATCAGCCGTTGTACAATCCGCTGAAGATTCTTCGTCACTGCCCCCTAGTGAAGAGCATCTTCCCCAACTTTCCCTGTTTGAGCTGGTATATGAGCAACATTCATCACTTTGGCCATTAGGCTTATCCTGCAAGTCAAAAAGCGAAATTCTCTAATGAAGCGAAGTGTGAACAGCGGAAAACAAGTTCACAAATTATTTCACATATGCTGCCGGTTCAGAAACCATGTTCAGTAACAGCGATAGTCACATTGGAGGTGGAGTCATAAGTGCAGAGTGAATCTAATATTAAAATTAAATATAAATCATGGCAGTTTCTCACGACTAATTGATAGTACATCAAGCAGGAACTGAACCGCGAGAGATATACTAGAGGTGATCAGAGGAAATTCATGGATACCTGTAAATTTGATTGTTCGTCACTGTCAGGTCTAATGTTACTAGTAACCATGGAATCCTGCACTTATAAGAAACAACAAATTATAAAAGCACATATGTAATTTGAGTATTAGACTAATAAGCAGACAAATACCAAACACAAAGTGAAATGGAATACTACCAATGTAGTAAGTGGTGCAACTTCTGAGATCAGTTCATTAACTGGCTTAATCGTCAAAACACTTGGTGCGGCAGAAGATGAACTTGCGGCATTGGTTGGTTCAGTTTCAATGCCAGTGATTATTTCATACAAAAGACTCTAAAAATAAATACACAAAATTCATGTTAAATATATGGTAGCTATATATCCCCATATTCCAAATTCAACAAAAGCTTTTACACGACATGTTACTATCACGAAATACTAGGGTCAGCTCATTTAGCAAAAACCTTTATCCAGCAAATTAAATTTCAAACTCCAGCAGAGTTGTTGCCTCAGTATTTTAGGCATAAGAAATTTGTGAATGACATGGTTATGGGGGTGTGTTATTACACTGAACATCACTAAAAGTAAATTGTTTCTCAGCTGCACCCCAAAAATACCCAAAGAAGAAGGTATAACATAATCATAATGCAGCCGGGCTAAACTCCTAAACTCTCGGGGGAGGAGGGGAGGGGAGGTATTGAATGATGCCTAGCTAGTAGCTACTGATGCACATCCTAATGGAAAAGCTTTACAAGAGGCAGAGCTTATGAAGAAGTTCAGAAAATATGGAAAGATACCTACATCACGTAGGTGACACTAACACCAATCAAAAGGACACTCATCTTTTACTCTTAAATTACTTTCTCAAAAGCTGACATGAAAAGAAACTCACCTCATCCATACCAGCACCGACTTTCAAATCACCAAGGTCATAGTATTTCTCAAGCTTACTTGAACAAGCAGAAGAAATCTGAGGAGGACGAAGCACATTGAAGAAGAAAATGGAGACTGAGTCATAATAAAACTGCGGCCTGGAGGTGTTATGATCACCATCAAATTTTATAACGTTTTTATCCCCCTGCATAGAATATGCTTGTTAAACACTTCCAGGACCAGCCAAAACATTCGGGGTGCATTCGGTTCGTGGAATGTTAAGATTACGGTTGGGAATAAGATTACAAAATGTACGATTACAGGAAATCTTACATTAACTTGTTTGGTTAATTTGGCCGGAATGTAAGACTACTTAGAATTACATTTTACTAAATTGTTCTTATTTAAAAAAATAGCTCTTTTAATTTTTTGACATATTTGAATTTACAAAAACAAAAATAGAATTTTTCAAAAAATATATATACATATATAAGATAATTTGTTAAAATTATAAAATGTAAAAATAAATAAAACATTTATTTCATCTATTCTTTCTCTCCTTCACCAAAATCAAAACCCCATCGCCACTTGAACTCTATTTTGATTCTAAAAAAAATATAATTCAACTCTTCATTATTCTAGCCTCCAACATAAAACTATTTAAACCCACCTATGTATTTAAGGTAGTTTCATCTATATAAAATCTGATATGTTAATATTAAATTATTAACATATTTGCTTCTTGTTCATGATATTTTTTATAGCATCAAATTTTAATTGTCACATAACATAAATACCCTCTTGCCTCTCGGTTGATCATATCAATCAAGTTACTTCCTTCATTGAGTTTTGAGTTAAGTAATAGGGTATTTGGTCAACAATCTCTAGAGCAAGTGGTTAAAGCTCTCAATTGACACCCTCTTCTCTCCCTTAAGTTCTGGGTTTGAAACTCATTAGGAGCAAATTCCACCTCCCCCTAGCTAGAAATTGTTCAAAAGAAGTAATAGGGTATTTTGTTATAATTTTATATAAAGGGTAAATTGATTAAAATAATATAACTAAAAGGTAAATTGTACTGTAAAATCTAAGATTATGCTCGCAATCTTAGATTACAGATGGAATAGGTATTATGAGATTGCACATTATATTGCACCCTACCCGTAATGTACACGAACTAAACACCAGAATTTTATGCTGGAATAAAATATTATGTCTTGTAATCTTAAACAATGCGAACCAAATGCCCTAAGAAAATGTAAGATTTTTCAAATGGTAAATTACCGCATATGATTTAAATATGAGGTCAGAGTGATGAGGTTGAATAAACTTGTCCTCGCTGGCATGTCCAAATAATGCTGGAATGAATGTTTTGGGAGCTACCTGTGAATCAAAAGTCTAGAATGTTACTCAAAATAATTAGCAGTTGGTAAAGAAACAAACCCCGCATGAAATGAAAAATAAAAAATTCTGTCAATACAAGCCTGTCATTAATCTGGAAAGGTTTTAACATTAGGAGGTACAAAAAATTTAATCAACTCGCTAACTTGTGAACATCATCCAGTTTATTAGGATGGACAAACCTTCAGACAATTCAGATCCATAATGTCAAACTTTGCCTTCTTCTGAATTACACGCCTCATGTACTGCACAGCCATCTTAACCTAATTGAAATAGAAGACGGGAAATACAATTTATTGCAATGTTAAAAACATCTACACAAAGAATATACAAACAGCAATAAACCCCATTGTAAAGTACTGATAATTACTGTACTAGTACCACAAAGACCAGCATTAATATACCACATTTTGCAAAAAGCAGCACATTAGCACTATTTATCGCACCTCACATCTGGTACTGAGGTGCAGTGGCATTTTCTGACCATACCAACTGACTAAATTTGGACATTTCAACTAGACCACTCTTTCTGCTTCCATTGATGGCCATAATGGGGGAGGGGGGTTAATATGAGATCAAGCATCCCGTGCCTATTAGTTAATAAGCAACATGTGACATCTTCACAGGGTATAATTGGTCTAACATGCCTGTTTGCTTTTAAACACTCACACTTAAGCTAACACAGTCACAGGTAAATGATTCGTACCGTGAATTTAGGAAGCCTGATTTTATACACATCAACAAGCTCCATCATAAGATCAAATAAGTTTGAGAAAGCACTGTCCAACACCATTCCTGCTATTGAAGGGTCTTCTGCTCCATAAAGAAGGCTGCATTAAAATAACAAAGAGAGAAACCTAACATTCTAGTAAGTATAGTTTACCTAGGAAGGAACAAAATAAAAATCTGAGAAGTGCCATAAAGAGAAGAAGCATCCTAAACATCCAGAAACAAGGGCTTTGAAACACATCCTGTTTAAGAAAGCAGAGGGTGTCTGAAAATGCAATAAACGGAGAAGTGAAAGAATGAGGCACCTGGTGACCGCACCCATTGATCGTCCCCAGAGACCTATACGAGATATTTGTCTTTCACATCTCAAATATGATACAACAATCTTGAGATCATCTCTCTGTCGAGTGTTAAAAATATAAAAAGACAAAAAAGAATACAAAAATGTTCATCAAACTTAGATAACAGAGGTACTCAGGTAGATCGAGCACATACCTCGTGCCACCCTAGGCTAACATAATCACCATCAGATAAGCCTGAACCCGAGAAATCAAGTGTGAAAACCGTAATATTTGATGGGAGGAGAATTACAGCAGCTTCATTGGCATCAGCTCTACATCCACTGTGATATCATCCACAGGAGAAAAAAATAGAGTGAAACTTACCTCTCTTTATGCTATACAAATATTTGAGGCACAATCCCATCTAAAAGCTATTTATATCTACAATGTACAGTTAAGCAGAAGTTATGGAAAGAAATCCATACCTGTTTCCATGGCAGTATATAACACAAGGGAGTGGAGTTTCTTCGGGGAATGATGAAGGCACATAATGACTACAACGCAACTTATGGCCCCTTGCATTTGTAAGCTGTATACATTTGAAATAGATAATCTAACATGTTCCAAGAAGCCAAGCATAAAGCACAGAGGTAACACATAGAAGAAAAAAAGAGATAAAAGGGAGTGAGGTGGCTAATTAACGTCCATACTTGCCTCCAAATCTTGTCTTTTATATTGCCTGCCAGCAAGAGTAAACTCCTTTTCCCAAAGATACTGATCTGGGTTATAATCAGCCCTGAATGTACACATGGCAGAAGCATACAAGATAGTAACTTAAGGGAAGATCAATGATTGGAGCAACAGAGCAGCTTACAGGTTACAAGTACACAAAAATGTCAGAGTAATGAAAAAAAGGGGTTGCAAATCAACAAATGAGATGGAGGCAGCAATAAATTGGCTAAGACAGCTCCTTAACATGTATGTCTCGTACTAATGCTATAACTTTTTTTCTTTGCAAAAACAGAGTGTTCTTTGTAGAAAGAACTAAAATGCACTAGAAATTTAAGGGTCGTGACCTTTGTCGGTTCAGCTTTAAGAGATAAGCGAGGAATTAGGGTTGAGTAGTGTAACAGAGAGATAGATACCTTGGAGGTCGAATAACAAAATTGATGAACTGATCAATCATCTTGCTAGCAGTGAGCTTTTGAATGTGGATCTTCAGAAGCGTGTAATTACTCCAGCGCAATGTATCAGCAGCTCCAAAATTCACTTTTTCAACATTTTTTGTTCGCTCCAATTCAATTATTTCTATCTACCTCTCGTTCTCTCGCTTAATAAGGGAGAGTACGAACAAACTTCCTTCTTTTAGTGAAACAGATGGGGCAATAGACACAGAGTCATCTTTTAAAAACCGTACATCAAATTAGAAATTTGCAGTACCACAGAGAGAGATGGGCAGCAGAATGTTTCCCCAACATCGTCACGAAACGTACAACCTCCCGTGTCAAGAAAGAAAAAATAATCGTTGAGCTGAATGTGAGCTGTTTGGCAACTAAGCAAAAAATAACAATTAATACGAAAAAAGAGGTGACGAAACACATAAGCTCGTTCACGAGCTTTTCCTTCCAGATCTACGGCGGCTACACTTTTGGACGGAAATTTTTACCTGTTTCCTTGGAAGAATTATCAAAGAGAAAAGAAGTGGGGGAATTCGATTCCAGATCTCAGAAAAAAAGGAAACAAACTTTTTCAAAAGCAGGTGGAAGAAAAAGTCAAACAAGAGGGGAAACTCTACCAAAAGAGAGAAAGGAGGACGGAGAGCTTACAGGTTCTGGTGTGTTGGCGGCCGAGAACAGAGGAGGTAGCAACCAGCAGTACGTAAGAACAAGCAAGCACAGCTCATTGACAGGAGAGAGAGAGACCGAGCTTCTTCTTTTGTGCCCCTTTTTACTGGGTCTCTCTCTATTTCATGTAATATAAAATATATCTGAATTTAAAAGCTTTGATTGAATTGGTGTTTGATGACTAAAATTATAATATCAATTTACTCCAAATATATGGCAAATATCTGATGGAAAAATCTTTGCATCATCTCGACCGTTAAGAATTGAGGGACAAAATATATATCTAATTGAACCACTGAATAATCATTACTATAGATATTTATAAAACAAATAAATTTTATCATAGATATAGAAAATAATTATATTTTTTAAAGATTATCGTAAATAATTACCACTTAATTAAGGAGTTGTTTAATAAATTTTAAAAATTAAACGGTGAAAAAGTATCAAATTTAAATCATAAATATGTTTGGATTTCTATGTAATTTAATATAACCACATTGTTGTAGTGTGTTTGAGCAATTATTATAATTTGAGTATTACAGAATTGAGTGTATTTTGATATTTCGAATCATGCTTTTACTTCTTAGATGAGGGATGAAAATTGATTAATGGGTGATTACGCTTTTCAATTTTATAATAAATATTATTTTAAAATTTGAACTTACCTAAAAACTATGCAATAACAATTTGTACCGACAAATATATACGTAGTGATACTAATAAAAACGGACGAGATTAATATTAGGAGACTCAAGTTCTGTTTTATCTACAAAGTATTTGTATTATTTAAGAATTAAGAATTAAAATCTATTGTAATTATAATTACTAATATAATTTTTTCATACAATCACATTGTGAAGTCCAACCGTCCAAACACACCCTTAATATTTTGTACACTTTTTCGCTGAAAATAAAATACTTTTGAGTAAATTAAATAAATTTAATTTAAATTTTTATAATAAAAAATATGAGTCAATTTGATAAAATATATTTTGACTTCAAACAAAATTGATTAAATCCCCATTGACTTCAAACAAATTTGATTAAATCTATCTACTTTAAACAAAAAGAGAAAAAGTTTGATACACAATCCGTGTAAATTAAAGTTTACACGTGCTTTTTAAATTTAGGGGTTAGAAGTTTAGTTTAAGGTTTAAAGTTTAAGGGTTTAGGTTGTAAGGTTTAGGGTTAGAGTTTAGAGTTTAAGGTTTATGGTTTAGAATCTAGGGTGTTAGAGTTAGGGTTTTAGATTTTATAAAAAGGTTGTATAAAAATATTTTACACTGGCTGTGTATCAAAATAAAACACTTAAACAAATGTTAAAAAGAGCGTGACAAAACAGAATATATAAAAATTTACGTGAGTTAAAAACCACGTAAAAATTACAAATTATCAATACACAAACTATACAACATTAGATAAAAAAAAACTGTTAAATCAAAGGGCTAAACAAGAGTAACATTCAAACCAATAAACTGAAAAATGATATAATTAAATTGTTTGAAAATTATAAAATTTAAAGGATGATACTGTCAAAAGGAGTAAAAATAAAATAAAATATGTTTAAAATATTCTTCATATCCTCTCCTAAAGTAGGCTAACAGGGTGAAAATGACGCACTGCACCCCACTTGAAACAGTCATCAAAATAAAATAGATGGCCATTGTATTCCATCAAAATTATGCACTGCCTACCTTAAAGGAAAAAAGGAGTTGCCTCTTGCGAAGGCAAGGTGAAAGCAAACCCATAACACAGGGCATATGGGACATAGCTGCTTCGACTTTTAGATTTCTTCCTCTACCTTTTGTGTTGAGTGGAGCTTATTTCTCATGAATAGTTTGCTGTCCCCTACTGAACCTTTGTATTATTTTGGCTAACTTCCTATCCTAAGGTTTTCATGAAGCCTATCAGTTTTCCATATGGTCCAACCCAGGCAAAGAAAAGCTAGGGTCATTCACTCATTCCAAACCGAACAGTAAAACAAGAAATGATCTAATGCATAGAGTAATTGAATCCAACCTGCCGCTTATCGTGCCTTACTTCTTCCGAGTGGAATTACCTTTATACACAGTCAAAACTCTTATAACATTCCAGTAATTAGTTCACATAATTGGTTTCATCATACGTTATGTGTGCGTGAGTGGAATATAATGAAGCTACCAAAAGACCAACTGTTTCCAAATAGCCACCCCAATATTCCACATATACAAACCTCTGCAAACTGGAACAGGAACTGCCATGTTTTGATCAAGGTAGATTTCAACAGCTGCTACCTGCAAAGTGAAAGATTTGTAGGGACTGGAACCTGGTTTACACCGTATAGCAACTCTTTCTCTGGCTAATGCCTTCCCGAACAACTTCTATTTTCCTTGCAGGGAAAGCAGAGAGAGGGGAGGGGGATTAGATTTGTTCAAAATTTTCGGAATGTCTATACTCTACAGATTACTACTGGGCGTCACTATGCCTTGAAGCTTCCAACCACCATATCCTGCTACATCAAATGCCTGAAAAGGTAAGACACTAGATTCAGTAATGATTCATCTGTTCAAAAGTTCTAAACAAAAAATATCTCCGATCTCAAATCTGAAAATAATTAATTATGGTGATTAAGCAGCACAGGTAAAGTCTTTGCATCTACATCTATGTACCTCTCCGAAAACGACATTATGATTTAACCACAGCTTTCTATATATGGAGTTTCTTTAATTACAAATAAATATTGGCAGGGGATAAGCAGAATAAACACCATAAATTTCTGCCATTGCTATAGAATTCAGCCACCAAACACTTCTTTTACACGGCACCAGTTCTATTAAGACATGCCAAGCTAATACATCAGTTTTCATTGATGAATCTATCACAAGGACATTGACATAGATGCACAAAAAACTCCACAACCAGAAAAAGAGGTGGCCTCAAATCTATGCACACCAGAAGCAAAAGCTACGGGCATTGAACCTCAAAAGCTTAATTATACTTGTTTAGAAGGGCATCATTCAATGAAATCCTAAACATGGTTGATCCCACTTCTCCCATCTGTCTACTAATGACTTATGATATTATGCCCTAATTTCCAAGGAAACACTGTTTATCCAACAAATAACAGTTTTCAAAAGTATCGCACTAGGTTTCACGGATGCTTATATTTCAAGTGATACTTTTGAAGTGTATTGAATGTAGACCCTGTAGGCCTCTACATGAACTCTTGAACAGTCTGGTTTTATATTGGTCATACACTTCTACTCTCTGATGTGTGTCTGATAAATATCCAGCACTGCAGAGTGCAGACAATGCATGGGTTTAGTGCTCCAAATATAAGGGGACACAGAGAGAGAAAAAAGGAATGTATTCACGTTAGAATTTACATATTCTACATTCACAGAGTACAAGCAAAACAAGCCTTATTTCTTGCAATTAGGCAACAAGATCGTAAATGTCCAACCACATATTTTTGTTGTTTTATAAAGTATAAGACAGGAAGCTTGCATCAGCCTTGTCTATAACTTATCCTGTTCTCAAACAAAATTTCAATATACTATACTGTTAAATGTGCAGATTCTATGATAACACTCAGCAGAAAACACTTATGTTTTATAAGAGCTTATGAGAATAGTTCAACTCCAACATAGCAGTTAGCACCACTCAAAAAGAGCAGTCCTTGCAGATAAAAGTAAAACATATAGTAATAAAGTATCGAGTGATAAGATTTGACTTATGCCTAGCTTATAAAGATTATATTTTATACATTACTCCCATAAATATATAAGGCAAAAATGATACGTAGACAACATGACAATATTTTATAAAAGGAAATAGAACCTCTTCCCAAGATTTTCCAGGAGCTTCAAGCAAAGCAGCATTGCAAGTCTTGAGCTCTATAGAAGCACCGGTGAACATGGAGGCCGCCTCTTCCCATCCCCTATTATGTCCCATGCACCTGTATAACTAATTAAGTGTGAAACTACGATAAATTACATATAGAAATGTTCTCAGGAAACAAACACACAATTATACTAATCAAGTTTCAATTAAAGAGTAAAAACCTAAAGCTTGAACCAGAATGACATATTGAAATAAAATAAAGACAGCAAAGAAATAATCAAAGTAAGAAGCAAAAGAGACACTAACATGACGGTAAGTATTTCAGCACTTGAATATTGACAGATAGTTCGTTGGAGGTGCTCAGCAGTCTGTCCATCCATGGCTGCAATGGAATAAAAGCTAGATATAAAATGGACCTCTGCATCCAGAAAACCACGCACCTGTTCCTGCATGATTTTAAGTGTTTCCCTGGTTCGCACGGCATCGCTGGAGCAACATGAATTAAGAGATTGACTTCTTTTTTGTCTTCCAAAAAATCAATATTAAGGTTTTCAAAATATGATATTTAGAGAAGATAAGCTAGCTAACCTGGATAAAATAAGCTGAGGGATCCAACCCATTCGTTGGAGCTTTTGAGAAACCGCCACAGCATCAGCTCGCCCGGATTTACTGAGAGGACGGTCGTGATCTGATGGGGTTGGGGTTCGCCAAATTGTGGCATTCACCGTTAGGAAAATTACGGTAACAAGATATGGATTAATAAAAACAAGAGGTCAGAATGCAAGTGAAAAAGATTTTTTTGAAAAAAAAGAACCTCGTAAAGCCGGATATTGCCAAGAACTCTTGGCATGGCGGAGTAGAATGAGGCGGCAATAGGAAGACTGAGCCTCCGACGCGGCTAGCTCCACCTCTACCTCAATCATCAAACACCTCCTCCTCCTCCGGGGCAAACAGATAGGAACTGGGCTTAAGCCAATGCTCAATGGCTTGTAGGTTGAGAGGCAAGAGCCCACTGCTACTGTAGCACTAGCATTCATTTTCTGACTTCAGTGAGTTTCTAGTATCTGTAATCTGCTTTGGGTCACTATTATTGAATGTATTTCCTTGAAGAGAGGGGTTAAAGTTAAAAATAAAAATAGTTGTTTGCTATGGGTATTTTTTTGGGTTGATTTTGGTCTGGGTATGCATTTAAACATTTTTCTCCCATTAGATATTTTATTTTTCGTATATTTCAATCTCCATTTCTACATTTTTTTAGGTAACAATACTCCATTTGTACATTTAATGTTAGTCGTTATTGACTGTTATTGTTTTCAGTATTTTTTTGAAAATATATTTTTTAAAAAGAATTCTGATATATAAATATGTGTAAATTAAAGTATTTATATGTTTATCAATTCTAGAGGCTATGAATTTAGTTTAGTATTTCAAGTTTAATATTAGATTTTAAGGTTAAAAATTAAAATTTGTAGAAAAAATTGTTTAATTTTTTATTTTTGTGTTAAAATATAACTTGTATATCTTATTACTTTAATATTAGTAGTCTGTTAATTGAAATATGTGAAACTATCTACAGTAAATTATTATTTATCATTAAAATATCGATTGAGTTTAATGTGACTAGTCAATTTAGATATTAACTTAATTAGTAATTATAAATTATCCTTATTTTCAAGTATAATAAATACTTTTGTAAAAAAAATGTTAGATTTAGATATCTCAAAAAAAATTGAAACTCATTTTAATCGATTATAATGATTAAGTCAACAAGATTTTGATGCAGTGGTAAGCTATCTAATTATCATATGTCTTTTTTTAAATTGTAAGTTCAATACTTATTAGGAGCATATTTCTCCTCCCTAGCTCTAAGTAAATGTTCAAAAAAACTATAATAATTGACTCTATATAATGAGGTCGAAATATGTAAGATCTGAATAAAATATTATCCCTAATTACAATAAATTATATTTAGACATGTAACACCTATATAAACTATACCATAAACTATAATAATTAGTCAAACATACTACACTTATATAATTACACTACACTTGTATAATGATTGTTTGAACGGAAAGATTATATATGTATATATTTTGCGATTTGGTTAGGTGATTAACTGTTTTTTATTAGGTCAAATAGTATATATCTTACAAAATAATTGGTTTTATGTAATTAAATAACTTTTCCAACTTTTTATCAAACCGGGAGGGAGAAATTGTGCGATTCAGCTACAAATACACAGCGCCATCTTCTGTTTCCTGGCAGAGTCTTTAGCTCTCAGTTCATACACACAAATCTCTCTATATATGCACTTAATTAATTACTAATACACACTAGATATAGAATGCAAGCTACAAGAGTATAGGGTTTTAAGGATTCCCGGTTACACTCGCAAAAATGAAAACAACGGTCTCTTTCTTGTCGATTTTCTGCCGATTCAGCTTGTTCAATTTTCTCAGCATTGATTTGCTTTGATTTCCGGCGTGGACTATTAACTTTTGAATGAATGATTTCAGGATGAAGAAAGAAGGCGACTGGAGGAGTTGGTCGAAAGCAATCCCGATGACTCCACCCTTCATTTTCAGCTTGTAAGTTGCAATGAAAACAACAATAATAGCAGATATAGGTTCCTTTTGTTTCCTTGTTTTTATTTTTCTGGTGTTTGCTCTGAGCTAATACCGATACTAACGGGATCAATGCACATGTGAATTTGCACTGCAGGGAGTATGCTTGTGGGAGACACAATCAGAGAAAGAGAAAGCGGCAGAGCATTGGGTGATTTCCGTTAAACAAAACCCTAAAAACGCTGCTGCTTTCACATACTTGGGCCATTACTACGCTACAGTTTCAGTCGATATCCCCAGAGCCATCAAGTGTTACCGGCGAGCTCTATCACTTCATCCCGATGATTCCGATGCTGGGGTATATATAAAGTTCCTTCCTCCTATGTTTTTCTCTTTCGTTATTTGTTCTTTGATTAACCGTTTACGCTTGCAGGAAGCTTTGTGTGATTTGTTGGACAGACAAGGGAAGGAGACCTTGGAGCTTGCAATCTGCAAAGATGCTTCTCACAACTCTCCCAGAGCTTTCTGGGCTTTCCGCCGATTGGGTTTTCTCCAGGTTTTCTTTTTCTTTTATCCTTTGAAAGTGTTGAAGTTTTATTTATTTGTTTAATTTTTATTGGTGTGCATCTGCATTTATTCAAATGGAACAGGTGCATCAAAAGCAATGGTCTGAAGCTGTACAAAGTCTTCAACATGCCATTCGTGGCTATCCCACTTCTCCCGACCTGTGGGAAGTAAGTTTTTCTCCCCTTTAACAATACCACCTACCTATTATGTTTTCAAAATGTTGCTTAATTTTGTTCACCCTTGTCTTCTAGGCTCTTGGTCTCGCCTACCACCGACTTGGCATGTTCACTGCCACTATTAAGGTATTTCACTTTCCTTTTGGCTTCTAAACTCATTTTGATCTTTGGAGCAAAATACTGTCAACTTATTCAGTATGTGATTCACATATCAAATATGGAATTGGGGCAACTAAGCATTAGATGCTCTCATCAGAAAATGCTGCATAACACGACTACCTCTTGCTCTCAACTTGGAACACTTGAGAACAGACAGTTAACTGCCTGTTATTTTCTTGTGTACAAATGAACAAGCAGAAAGCAAGATACCCCATTAATATCAATGTTTTCTTATTAGTCTTATCCATGCCCACCATGACGAAGGCCCCCCTTTTAATTGTCGAAGGAATTTTCCCCTAAATTTATCTTCCAGGTCATATATAACCATTGAGCAATTAATTTTTTATGTCATTTTTAACAGTCCTATTTGCGAGCAATTGAATTGGAAGATACAAGTCTTTTCACTGGTTGAGTGTGGAAACATCTTTCTTATGATTGGTTCCTTTAGAAAGGTAAAAAAAAAATTGTTATGTTTTCCTTCTGATTCACTATATGTCTTTACCTTTTAACTTTGCAAGATAGAACCTACTTTTTCACATTTTAAACAATATCGACGTGATAGCTTAGAGTTGAAGTTAATCTCAATTCTCAATGGGATCTTGTGAGACTTTAATTATGATAAAATGTTTCACTGTCAGCCAGCTGTTATCCTTTTTTTGGTTCAAAATTAAGAATTGATTCCATCTTTTGATTGTTCATTCGGTCATTCAACAAGTGAGTCTATTGAAATCTCAGCTAGTCTAATTGAAATCATTTTCTTTATATCATGTGTTCAACATCTTTGTATCATTTGTACAGGGTATTGAGTTGGAGTGCTCCTGAATATTAAGCTGACAATCTGTGATTTTCATTTGTTGCACTACTTTTCATGCGTGCTTTATGAAATGATGACCATATGTGTGATAGTGCTGTCTTTGTTCATCAAGGGAATTGAGAAATTTCAGCAAGCACTTAAGACCTCACCACAGAATACTTCTGCACTCTATGGACTTGCTTCTGGGCTGCTTGGTATGTCAAAAGAATGTAGAAATTCAGGAGCATTTAGATGGGCAGCTTCATTATTAGAGGTTAGTTATATTTCAGTTAGTCAGTTAGATTGAATGACTTGCAACTTTTATGACAGGACAAGAAAAAAAATCTAATAGTTTGATCCTGAATTGTCGCAGGATGCACGTAAAGTTGCAGAAGCAATCATCCAATCAGCTGGAAATTCATCGTGTTCATGGAAGTTACATGGTGATATTCTGGTAAATAATCTAAATTTAGCACTTAGACATCCTTTGATTTTACATTCTTTATTTGGTGGGGGCAAGGGGGGGAATCACCTTATGCGCACCATATTTGTTGGCAATCTATTCTTGTAAGATTCAATATTGAGGGATATTTTTCTCCTGGCCAGCTTACATATGCACAAGTTTTTCCATGGATGGAGGAGAGCCTGAGTTTAGAATGCAATGCAGAAACTTTCAAGAAGTCCATATATTCATGGAATAATACTTGTCTTTTGGCTGCTATTTCTGCCAGAAACTCTTATCAACGAGCTTTGCTCTTAGCCCCATGGCAGGCTAACATATACATTGACATTGCAATTATTTCTAATCTAATTTCTTCTTTCAACAAGGATTACACACTTGATAATACTTGGTAAGATCTGGGTGTTACTTTTTTTTGCACAACCATTTTATGTTCCTGCTGATTTGCTCGTTTGACTTACAATTTTTTTATCAGGAAGTTGCCCGAGAAGTTGACATTGGGGGCTTTAGCACTAGAAGGTGAGAACTTTGAGTTCTGGGTGGCTTTGAGCTGTTTGTCCGGGTGTAATGCATTGAAACAGCATGCATTAATCAGGGGACTGCAGTTGGATGTGTCTTTAGCTAATGCTTGGGCATATCTTGGAAAGGTACAATCCACTTATTTTATTTTCCTGGATTTAGTTTGTAGTTTGAAAATAAATGAAATGACCTTTGTTATTTAATTATTTATGAATTGTCTAATGTTGCATTTACAATGTGCCAAGTATGGAGAAAAATAAATCCTGTATAGGCAGGCTATATTCTATGGGAAGAAAGCTAATGATATCAGATATCATATTCAATAGATGGTTAGTAGTTCTGCTGTGTTAGAAGTCACTTTCTACAGATGGTCAGGAGCATGAAAAAAAATGCAATTCTTAGCTTAAATGCAACCGTAAGGTTAACCTTTGAAGTGTGTGCTTAAACTTGTCTTGATCCATGCTTGCTGTTAAGAGTCTTATTGTTGATGCCTTGATGAGTATCCACCAACTCTCTGTTTTGGCAACTTTATAGAGACGAGAATGAGAAGAAATTGGCTAGGCAAGCATTTGACTGTGCTAGAGGTATAGATCCATCACTGGCATTATCATGGGCTGGCATGTCTGTTGATACTCGCACTGGGTAAAGTTGTTACTATTTTCTGTTAAGCAAGATATTTAGAAATGATTTGTTGGTTAATAGTTGTATCAATACCGAGTCATACTTGATTTTTTTAGGGATTCAACACCAGATGATGCTTTTGAGAGCTGCTTACGTGCTGTGGAGATATTGCCGGTAAGTGTTGATTACGTTTTATGCTATTCCCAAGGTGTGAAATTAACCTTGAATTAAATGCTTGTTGTATAATCCTGTATGGTCAGAATAGAAATTAGTATATGAATGCAGTTATCAGATCCTACCAGAACAATTTTAACTGTAGGGGTTGACCTGCATTTTACAAAAACTTGCTGCATAATTAACCTTGAATTAAATGCTTGCTGCATTTCACTAGTACTTTATGTAACTGTAATAAGCTCTTTGCTTTATTTGCAGCTTGCGGAGTTCCAAATTGGACTTGCTAAACTTGCTTTGCATTCAGGGAACCTTTCATCTTCACAGGTATAGTAAGTAAAATGTAACAGCGCCATCTTCAAAAAAAGAAGAATGAAACATGAGAAAGTCACATAAGTCTATTAAAATCAAATGGTGCCAAACAAATGGATGCTGTTTCTAATACTAAAAGGAAAGTCAACATCCCAAATAGTTTCAACATACCACTATTTGGAATTCTGTTTATTTCAAGACACTTATCTGCTATTCTCCTGAAAGACTTGCCTGTAGCAAGTATTTAAGTGACAGTTCTAGTGTTTTATAACAGGTATTTGGAGCTATCCAGCAGGCTGTGCAACGTGCACCACATTACCACGAATCCCATAATTTAAATGGGCTAGTTCATGAGGCACGTTTGCATTTTCAAGCTGCCATTGCTTCTTATAGACTAGCTCGACTTGCCATCAACATTTCTTTAGGCACTGTCCTCAAGTCTCATTTGAAAGACATATCTACAAATTTGGCTAGATCACTTTGTAAGGTAAAGAACCTTGACCTTTTCATGTAAATGTGTAGTTTTTGTAGACTTTTGTTGATATCTTTTAATTTAATCTTATCGCCAGAGACTCAGTAGTCGGTAGCATAAATAATGGAGTTTATCCTTTCCTTGACAAGCAAACTTTAATTTATTTAATTTATTTACTTATTTCATGGGCAGGCAGGGAATGCCATTGGTGCTGTGCAAGAATGTGAAGACTTGGAAAAAGAAGGTTTTTATTATATTGACATCTGGTTATTCACTCATAGCTTGTTTACATTTTTTATATTGCTATGCTTTAATCTGGTAGGGGTAGGAGTTGGAATCTTGCTGCAATGGATTTTTTAATCATTCATCATTTCACTGAAGTTAGTGCAACATGCATCTGCTCTCACATCATGGTTTCAATTTTGAACCATAACTGGTGTTTTCTTGGGAAAGCATACTCCTTTAGTCTTTTAATGGCTATCATGTTTTCCCTGATCTAATTCATAACATATGGATAAAGAACATACTTGACTTTTGACTTCACTAGATTATGCATATATATACATATATTTGAAGGAATTAGATTCTATTTTTGAGCTTACAAAAAGTGTGATTAATCTTAGATTATGTATATGTATATATATGTTTCCTGTAAGGTATGCTTGATGCTGAAGGTTTGCAAATATACGCGTTCTCCTTATGGCAACTGGGTAAGCGTGAGTCAGACATCTCTGTGACTAGAACCTTAGCTGCCAGCATTTCTACCGTGGATATGATATCTGCAGCTGTGTCTGTTAGTTTCATTTGTAGATTGCTGTACTACATTTCTGGACCAGATTTAGCAATTGGTAGCATTCTGAAAATGCCAAAGGAACTATTTAGAAGTTCAAAAGTAAGCTTTATTGTCTCTGCCATTAATGCTCTGGGTCAGAATGATAGACTGGAATCTATTACTTCAAGCAGTCGCTACTTTCTTGCATCACAAGAGGAGATCACCGGAATGCACTATCTAATAGCACTTAGCAAACTAGTATGCTTTCTCCTTTTATTTTAGATTGAGTTTTCAGTTCTGTACTAGTTTAGGCCCTATGCTTATGTCACTGTACCTTTGGTTTATGCAGATCAAACATGGGACAAAGGACCACCTTGGGTTTCAGAGAGGAGTCAGTCATCTTAGAAAAGCTCTTCACATGTACCCTAACAGTAATTTAATAAGGTATTTTTTAATTCTAGCTAGCAATTTTTGGAAGTCCCTAAGCAACAATTAGGAATTCAATAAGGTGTTATTTGTTACTACTGAGTGAATTTTGATGCTACCCATGCCAGACATGCAGTATATAATAGTTTTTACTCTAAGCTTTCCACCAACCTACTTGCAATTCTAACATGAGTTTCATGGGAACAGGAAGCTACTTGGTTATCTTTTGCTAGGGAATGAAGTATGGGGAAATAGTCATCTATCAAGTAGATGTTCCATCATTGATGCTTCTGACTCTAAGAACAAAGAGCGCTTAAAATCCGCCTGGGAGATTTTCAGTGCTGGGACAGTTGCTTGCTATGCGATCGGCAATAGTGAACCAAAGTTCTCTTTCCCAACATGTGGCTGTCAATGCTCAAGTTCTGGATCTGTGCAAGAGCTACAAAAGTATACAACTATTACATGTTATTGTTTATTTATTTATTTTATAGTTTTTGGCTTGTAGGTAATTAATTACTCTAGAAACATGTTAGTTCTCTGCATTTTAGGAGTATGTTACTTATTGCAGACTCTGCATGGAATACATTATGCAATTTCTAAATTTGGCGCAAATAACAATTTTCTTTCCTCTACCTTAAGAAAGGCTACCTGCATCCCCTCCCCTCAAAGAAGAGGACGTAAATCTCAATTTTTAATTGGAAAATGAGTCTGAAAACTTCTCTTGCAGTTTATTCTGAATTGTTTGAGTTGGTAATGTAATTAAAAATGACTTGTTTCTATTTTCAATTTGCAGGTGCTTACGTAGAGAGCCGTGGAATCATAATGCCCGATATTTGCTTGTGCTTAATCTTTTACAGAAAGCACGTGAAGAGAGATTTCCTGTAAACATTTGTATTGTTCTTGGGCGCCTCATAAGTGTGGCTCTTTCTGATGAGTTCTATTCCGGAAAAGGTGCCCCTTGTCAATATCAAAAGTTTCAGCTTCATATATGTGCTTCTGAAATTCTTTTGCAAAGGGGGAATTTAACGGGCTGTATCAACCAAGCCAAAAATGCTTCAGCATTTCTTCTTCCTGATAGCTACCAGTTTTTTGGACACTTACTACTATGTCGTGCCTATGCTGCAGAAGGAAATTTAAAAAATTCTAAAAAAGAATATCAAATTTCTTGAAGCTTAAGACAGATTTTCATGTTGGTTGGCTATGCCTAAAAGTAATGGAATCTCAATATCAAGAGCAAACTGTTTCAAATATTTTTGAGTTAGCCTTCGAGGATGGCTCCAAAGGGAGGAATGATTCATGGAATATGTGGATGGCTGTATATAGTTTAGTGATGGGTATGGTATGTATATGGAATCAGGATTTTCTTTCTGCAGAAGAATTTCTGGGGCAACCTTGTTCGTTAACCGATGCTGAAAGCTGCATTTCCCTTTGTCATGGTAGTATCCACCCATGGAGATTAGTTTTTTGGTTGACTTCTTACTGTCAATGTGCTTCTTTAAAAACTTCAGCTACATATGGATTTTTTGTGTGTGGATGTTTTAATTATTCCCTTCTCATGGAGACTATATCGTTGATGGTTCAGGTGTCACTTCTATGGAGATTGCAAGGAGGTGTCGTGATTTGCAATCTTTATCCAATGCCATAACGAGCCTCAGTAAAGTTCATCTGACTTCATCTGTCCCAATACCCATTGTCTCAGCATTGTTAGCCCAAGCAAAAGGAAGCATTGGATCCAGGAAAAACTGGGAGAGAAACCTTCGCCTCGAATGGTTTTCTTGGCCACCAGGTTCACTCCTAGTCTACTCTCTCTTCTTATTGCTGTGTATGTGTTGTTGGTTTATACACACACACTCGTACACATGTATATATTGCCACTAAGGGTGTGTTTCGACAAGGGATTTAAGGAGGGATTTTTTAGCGAGGTTTTCAAAATTTTAATGTAAAATTTCATTGTTTGACAAAACAAAATTAGAACTTCAACCCCCCCAAGTAGCTCTCTACAACACATGTCTTGTCAATTAAGGGTTGTATAATGTGAATAAAATGATATTTAACTGAAAACTAGACTAGCCTCTAGTTTGTCAAATAAATATCAAGATATTACAGAATTATGATGCTTTGTAGCACTAAGATTTGTGACTATTATATTAGTCCAATCAGTTTGTCTGGGTCTCGCAACACTGACCATTTACTTTCATGGGAGTAGTTTGTAGAGCAACCTACTGGTGCTAGACATTAAGTATTCATTGTCATTGGATGTTCTGTCAATCGAAGGATTAACACTAACTAATATACTAAATCTAATTTCATAAGCTGGCTTCTTACATAAATGTTTCTCGACTGTGAATCAAAAGGTTTGATGAGTAATGTTTTTGTGCAGAGATGAGACCAGCAGAGCTTTTCTTTCAAATGCATTTGCTTGCACGACAGGTTGAATCTGAGTCCGACGGTTCATCCAGGGTGGAGCACTGCCAAAGTCCCCTGCAATGGGTTCTTCGAGCCATCCACACAAACCCTTCTGACTTGAGATATTGGAAAGTTCTGCCCAAGCTTTTGTAACAACAGTGACTCAATTCTGCAATTTGAACAATATGCAAAACTTTCAAGCTCCTGCTCTGTTTATACAGATTACAGAATGAATGCCAAGGATGACTTGTTCCTCGTCTTAAAGTTGGATTTTGTAGATCGACCTCTGTTTTCATGAAGGCAATTTGTTGTCCTTTTTTTTTTTAGTATCTGCAGCTGCTACCTAAATGTATAAAGCTTTGACTGAATGAATCTTTTTAAAAGGGAGTTACAAGTACAATTGTAATTACAAAAATTTACATTTGAAAAATTATAAAACTAAAATAAATTATTACAAAGTATAATTGGAATATATCCATATTTAGATTAAAATAAGCTTAGGTAGATTATAAGATGAGATTTAATTATGAAATCTTTTCAAAATGATTTACGGTCTGAACCTTATCACTACGGGGTTATTCCGTCCCTATGGGGCTAAATTTTCCATTAAGTACTCGAAATTCTATATTTACCATTCCAGGGGAAGATTTAGGTGAGACATATTAAAATGAGGTTAAAAAGAGGCGCAACCGAAATTCTTATAAAAATTAAAAGAATTTCAGCATCGACTTTTCGATATATACCGAATTTTTTACAAAAAAGTATAAAAATTTCGAATGTGTAATAATTTCGGTATATACAAAAAAGTTTCTTTTAACTTCATTTTAAGGCGTCTCACGTTAGAAAATCCCGTGATAGCACTGTTATTATAAGGAACTTTAGCCCCATATGGTGCTATTATAGGGATAACCCCTATCACTACATCACTATCTTTTTAATTCTGAGATATGGATGATCTCTTATTACCTTTTTTTGTTATTTTTTAAATATAACCATTGACATCTTATTCAACAAAGAATTTATATTATAAGCTCGGCTTACTACGTCATTTATGGTCCTAACCAATAAAAATTATCTATTTTATTTATTTTTAATTAAAAAATTTAGATCATATATTACAAAAGTTTATTATAAGAACAATTTTTCTAACTAAATTTAGTTCACATATAATATTATAATTTAAAGGATCTAACCTATTATCCGCTAAACCAACTAATGATTGGTCTCCTTTTCTCTATTAATCTTACTAATTCTTAGTGGCCATGGGAAAGTGGCAGCCAGCCGACATGAGGCTGGTAGACTAACCACACCTTTGAGAATTTCATTCAATTTGCAAAAATGGCCCAAAAAATATCAATGATATATGTGGAGCACATAAAAGCCCGTTCGAAAGACTCTGATCTGGCTCTGGGTATGGGCTTCTTCAGCTCAATAGCAAGTAGCCGAGCCATTTGAAGTAAGCAGGTTAGGTTACAAGATAGAAGCTTTGAGAGAGAATCAAAAAAGATGCTGATGCAAAGCTCAGTCCTATTTTCATCGAAGCCTGCGTTGGTAAAAGCACAATATAACATATCCCCCGTCGATTCCAATCCCATGTCTGCCACCGTCCCCGGCCCCAAATGGGCTCAGAAGACCATTACTCTTCCTCCCCATCGGCGAGGCTGCCATCTGGTTACGTCCCAGGTAACCAAACATGCCTACTTTTTTGCCTGCCAATAATTCCATTTATTTTGCCATTGACTTTGCTTTTGGGAATCAGATATTGAAGGAAATTAGACCCGATTTGTCAGAATTTAAGTGTGGACTTGCTCATCTATTCTGTGAGTGTCTCTCGTCCACTGTTTTTCACTTTACTCCTTTGATCCTCTCTCCCTCTGTACAATTATTTTTATTTTTGTTTTTAATCATATATTCATTTATATATTTGCGATTTCACAATTCCAGTGCAACACACAAGTGCTTCTCTTACGATCAATGAGAACTATGACTCGGATGTTCGTGACGACACCGAGACCTTCCTCGACAAAATAGTTCCAGAGGTATAAAGATAGCGGAATGCAGAGGTTTTTCTTTTCTTTTAAATGGTGCTTGAAATTCCGATCTTCGTTTTGCAGGGAAGGTCTGCGCCTTGGAAGCATACGCTTGAAGGTTTGTGTCAGTTCATATTTACAAATTTAGATTCCTTTCTCTTTCAGCTATACTCCACTAATATTAACTTGAACCCTGCTCTTGCTCCTTCCCTTCCATGTCAGTTTCATTATATTTGAGCTCCATTTAAACCTTTGCAGGCCCTGATGACATGCCAGCCCATATCAAATCATCCATGTTTGGCTGTGCCCTAACGTGAGTATTTTCAGTTTGTTAAGGTTCGGTTTTTGTTCTTTGAATTACTTCAAAGGGTTTGGTCTTCAGTCTCCATTTTCACCCAGTCTTCATGCTATTATTCTACAGGGTTCCTATTACAGATGGAAAGCTTAACATGGGAACTTGGCAGGTACATCATATTTAGCAAAATATTGACAATGATCATATCCTACTGTGAATATGGTCTTTATAAGCTTCCATTGCCCATACGCATTGAGAACACGGATGTTCTCGCTTCTCATGCATTGCATCTCTTGCTTTGAATTCCCTTTGATTAATTTGCTCGAAGACTGCTAAAACTTGGGTTACATCTTGTTTGAATTTGCTTTCCAATTTTCCCACTTAACAAAATATGTACATTTTTTTCTCTCTCTGTTATGCTATAGGGCATTTGGCTTTGTGAGCATCGTGATGCTCCTACGGCTCGTAGAGTGGTGGTGACCCTCAATGGCATCTGAGGTACCGAATATGGAGATGCTCTGTTTCCCTCAGCTGTTTAATGGTATTATAATGGTTTCACAACCACTATCTTTAATTTGTTGATGGGATATATTAATATGAGTTGTGGAATGCTATAAACTGTTGTGTTTCTTTGTCGAAGTAAACATTGACAGTAAGATGCTATAGCAATGAGTTTGTAATCGGTTGTGTTCAATCAACTTCTTTGCAATGGCATAATCGTGCAAAATACATGCTTAGAACTTTTATCTCTCAGTTTCACTACTCTTACACTCTCTATTTAAAATGATTTGTTTTTCTACATTAGGATGTATGATGATTATCTTTGTGCGTGTATTTTTTTATTCTTTTTATGGGGTATATTTAAATTTCAATTTTTTAATCTTCTCATTCTTCACCTTTTCGTTCAACCAAACATACCCATTTAACTTTTTTAATAGTCGGGATTACAAAATAGTATTTATTTATGGATGTTTTTAACTATTTGACAATACACATACACTTTGTATATAAAATTGAACATGTGTCTCCTAGAATGATATCAATTTAACTCTTGGACTACTCGGGATGACACGTTACTCTATATGCTAAAATAACGTAGGACTCCAACAATTATAATCGAATCAGCCAAAGCTAGGTTATTCAATGAAGAAAAACAAGAAATGATGTGAAAATAAATATTTTAAAATGTCACTAACTATTATATTTTAAAATGATTAGTGGGAAATAAAATAAACCGGTGATTTTTATTTTATTTTTCGGTTCTTCAAAATTTTATCCGGACTAATTTGGACTGGTCCAATTTTAAACTTGAAATATGTTTAAATTGATACTAAATTTTTTATTATTTAAACTAATCTCATTAATGGTTCTTCTACTTTATGGTTCAAATTCAATTTAAATAGTAAATAAACATTTTACATAAAAAATTTTTTAGTATTTATAATATTATGGATAATGTAAAGAAAACAAGTGGAATTCAAATCTAAAGCATAAATTTGTATTTATTTAAGAAAATAATTCAATACACGAGAGTTATTTTAGTTTTAGAGGTTAGGGGTTTAATTTAGGGTTTAAAAGTTATGAGTTTAGGTTGTAGTGTTTATTATTTAAGTTAGTATTGATACGAAAATGAATTAAAATAAAAGAAAATACTCTGATACACAATGTTTACACGAGTCTTTTAATTTTAGGGTTTTAGGTTATGATTTATGGTTTAGGGGTTTAGTGTGTAAGGTGTAGAATTAAGATTTATGATTAAAATTTAGAGTTTAAGATTTAGGTTTTAGGGTGTTAGGGTTTGAGATTTAGATTTTAAATTTTATAGATGAGTTGTGTATCAAAATATAGCACTAAAATAAAGTTTTGTCACTCTTAGAACTATTAAATCCTTATCATTAATGATTATTTTACTTTTTAATATAATATATTAGAAATATAATTAATTATATTTCTAAAAAATTAAATATCATTAACTCACAGTATTTAATAGAATTAAATCCTAACATCCTAAATCCTAACTCTAACCCTACATCTTAACCTTAAACCCTAAAAATTATAAAAATACAACATTAAAACTCTAAACCATAAAATTATAAATCTTAAACACCTAAACCCTAAATCTTTGAAACCCTGAAAATACAACAACACTAAAAATATAAAACAATAAACCCTAAACTCTAAAATTATAAATTATAAATCTTAAACACCTAAATCCTTTTATATGATTATTAATTACATCAAACACCTTGAATCAATGATGTTTAATATTTTAAAAATATAAATAATTATATTCTAATAGATTCTATTAAAAAATAAAATAATAATTAGTAATAAAAATCTAATAGCTAAAATAAATAGAAAATGTATCAATATTATTGTAAGGGTACTACTCTACTACTATAGTTCGTGGAGAGGGCCGTAAATACCGTAGTGGAGCCCGATAGAGTAAACAAAGGAAGGAAGCAATGGCGGCAAAATCACAAAGAAGTTGCTTCCTCGGATAGCATCCCCGTCTCCAACTCAAGCCAGTTGAAGCCATCTCCCCAATTCTCCACCAAAATCGACTCCCAAACGCCGCCCCCTCCACTCCCACCAGCCCTCCTCCTCCCGCCGATGCTGACGTCATTCACGTCCCCAGCTACTCCCGTAAGTGCCCTTTTTCCTTAGCCTTCCTTCTTCTCTCCTCCCCTCTCACTTAGTTTTTGTTTAACTGATGTCGTTCTTCTTCGTCTTCCTTAATTTTGGCGGTTAAAATAAACAGGGTGGTTCTCGTGGGACAAGATAGACTCTTGCGAATCGCGTTTCCTTCCAGAGTTCTTCGATGGACACTCGCCTTCCAAATGCCCCAGTCTTTACATGTATTACAGGAACTCAAATATAAAGCTATTCAGGGAAAACCCTTCCTGTAAGATTACCTTCACTGACGCCAGGAGGAATCTCGTCGGCGATGTTGGATCCATTCGAAGGGTTTTCGATTTGCTTGACCACTGGGGTCTCATCAATTACACTGCCGCTTCGGCTCTCTCCATGCCCTCCAAAGATACCGCTTCTAATAATAAATCATCGGATTCCCCTTCTACTGCTGCCGCCACCCCCAAGCCGTCCTCTACTTCTAGGCGATTCTGCGGGGCCTGCAAGTCTCTTTGTACCATTGCTTGCTTCGTTTGCGACAAGGTCTTTTTTGATTAACATGTTATTGTTACCCTTTTCTACTAGTGTTTCCTTTAATTCTTAACTCTAATTTATAATCGCCATCTTAGTTTTAATTAAGGACACGACATTATGTTAACTATCGAGATATACTGAGCTGCTGAGTTTTTTAATTCCCCCTTTGCTGTGCAGTATGATTCCACCCTGTGTGCAGGGTGCTATGTCCGGGGCAACTAAGGGTTGGTCTAAGCAATGCTGATTTCAGGTGGGTAGAGATCAGCGATGAAGTCAAGGAATATTGGTCGGATAAAGAGACCTTGCTGCTTCTGGAAGCCATTATGCATTATAGTGATGACTGGAAGAAGGTTGCGCGGCATGTTGGTGGTAGAACCGAAAAGGATTGTGTGGCTCATTTCGTTAAGCTTCCTTTTGGGGAGGAATATCTTGGTCATCCATTCTCTGACAATGCTGAATCTGGACTTGAAACTAATAAAAGGATGCGGCTCACACCTCTTGCCGATGCAAGCAACCCAATCATGGCTCAGGTATGGCTTTTTTCTTGTTTAACATGGACTAGGAATTTGCTACTATAATATTTGAATTCAAAAGCACCTAACTTTTGTGTTGCCATCATCTTCATCGCGAGTACCTGCATAAACTTGTGATAACAAAAGCTCAAACGTCATTGGACATCACATGCCCTGCATGCTAGTGTGTGTACAATGCTCCATTATGTGCTTTGAGAGTAATGAATTTTGATCATTTAGATGTTGCTGTTTAACAATTTATTTCTGTAGGCAATATATATCTTGAGATTACATATGAGGGGAAAGGGTTGCTTGGTACTATTGTTACATCGAAGATCCAGCAAAACATCAATTATTTGATATTATTGTGGTTTTGTTTTAGTAATAATTGGTTTTCACCTGGCACTTTTCTTTCAGGCTGCCTTCTTGTCAGCTTTGGCTGGTGTGGAGATTGCAGAAGCAGCTTCCCAAGCAGCTGTAAACCTTCTAAGGTCAATGACGCGGTCAATGACACCTCCAAGCAGCTGTAAACCTTCTAAGGTCAATGACACCACAGCCAGCTAGCAGAGGGGGCAATGGATCTCTTGAAAGAAACACAAGACGCGGTCTGAATGCCTCCTGGTTTTACACTAACTTCCAAGCATTGCAGCATTTACTAATTGCGTTGCATCGTTTCCTGATTGGATCTGATACTTTTGATTTCTTGGAGGTGTCATCTTCTCTAACTTGGTATTGCAGTTGATTAGTTATTAATATGCAGCCCATCCCTATCATTGCGACAAATGATGCAACACCTTATTAAGTTTCCTTGCTTGTGACGAGCAGCAAAAAGTGTTACATGGTAGTCAGGCCATTTTCACATTCGATATGCACAGTGTTGGCTCCGCATAGTTTACCTTTGAAAATCTGTCAGCTGAACCACCTAAACCCTAGAGAATCATCTAGCCTTATCTGCACATAGTTCCTTAAAAAGAAGGGATGTAATTGATTTGTTGGGTTTTTCTTGCTGACTCTGGCATATGGCTGAGGCTTTATTTCTTTGTGGCACAGAATCAGAAATTTCATCGAATGGTGACACCGATCAAAATGCATTGGAAACAGCAAATGCAGATGTAAATTCACAACTTGACAAGGAAGAACAAGATATAGAAGGAGCAATGACTGAGATTACAGAAGTGCAGGTATGTAAGATTTTAAAGAACAGTAGCTAGGATGTTGGTTCGTATGGTTATTTACTGTATACCCTGAGTTGTGCAGATGAGAGATATCCAAGACAAGATTCTTCACTTTGAGGAGATGGACTTGCTGGTGGACAAAGAGATGCTACAATTGGAGAGCATGAAGAATCTACTTTTTTATTGACCAGCTCAATCTTTCATTTCGTAGAAATTCAAATTACACATGAAAGACCGAATAACTAGTGGTTGAGAAGTTAACAACAGATGCTTTGTATTAATTGTTTTATTCTTCTATGTTTTGCCTGTGCCAATAGAAAACAATTATTTTTCTAACATCAATAGAGGACATTTCTTGAATTGCAAGTACATTGCGTTAACAACATCTGTAAAATAGGTGGGCAAAAGTTGGAAAACCTGGTCCAACGCTGTTCAAAATATGTTATTGTCATGTGCGTATATTATTGTTATATAATGTGAATAATGAAGATTATGTATATAAGTGTGAAAAATTAAAAAAACCATAGAATGAGAGGCCGGAGCCTGTAAAGAAGAGGTGTTGCTCCTACGATATCTTTGTTTTGCGTAGAGTTGATAATAAACGTAATCTTAATAATCAAATAGAAATTCATTTTATAAGTGTCATTTATCTTTTAGTGAAAGTATTTATCATTATTATCGACAATAAATACTAAGGATATTCATGATTAACCAACATACAACGAAAGTATGGAAGTTCCTCAAACCCACACAAAATCATGATTCATGAGAGCAATCTACAAAACATGGGCAGGTGGTGGGGCACTTCATTTGTTTCTTGTTTACAGTGAAAAAAAAAACGACCCATGCAATTCAGGGTAGAAAAATCTCAAAAAGGAGGATAAGCATCACACTCTGAAAAACAGAGTAATGAAGAGAAATCAGAGCTGTCGTTGGGATAATTCTATTATATTTTCATATACTCGATTTTACTATATACCCTGTTAAACAATACTTGAATTCTTAATTTTAAAGATAAAGAATCAAACTTTGATGACAAAAGAATACAAATAATTATTCTTCGTGTAATGCGTTTGGTTTCTAAGAATTTATATGTAGCCCAGCTGAGTTAGAAAACATAATTAAGAAGTGTGTATATGTGAAGGACAATGGACTTGTAATGTAAGTGTGCAGTTCAGTTTAAAAAATGGTGGGCCAAGCTAAGCTCACCAGGCCACTCACTCCGTCGATCAGTGGGCCCTAGGAGAGCCGTGCGCGGATTTTGTTTGTTTAGCGATGGTGGGAGAGACGTTACGAGAAAAAGGTGCTCAATAATCAGAGCTAGAGAGACCCCACAGATACAGTGGGTAAGAAAAAACGAAACAGATAAAATAGTTTGAAAAAAGTGGGACTGTAAGCCTACGGACTATGGACCTAGCTTCCTAGCTGCAGCCTGCAGGTAAAGGTTTAAAGTTCATGGATAACCTTATATAATAATATAATACAACCAAATCAACTAAACTTGTAGCTGTAGGAACATTTGGGATATATATATATATATATAATATTCGAGCTTGTTACTATTTTACTTAGCCGATTCAATAAGATCTGGACTACGCTTAGCTTTTATTTGCTGCTTACTACATATAGTTGAGAGGCAGCGACAGTTTACGACATCCTTTTTAATTTACCTAACCATCCTACACGTGCAAGTGCAACGCCGACATTTCTTTCAACTTTTCAAGGTGGCCATTAATTAAGTGCCCCCACATCAGTATCGAGTGAGTTAGCAGCTAATTACTCATTCAATACATGTATAGGAATAGGAATAGGAATTAGATTCTACAATCTTCGTTCATATAACTACGTACGTTATATCATTTTTTTGTACCATGGAAACATGATTTTAATATCGAGAAGGGAAAAAAGATTAATACATATATATACAAAGGAAAACAAACAGCTCTGATCTGGTGGGTATTCTGAAGCTGAGCCTGGCAGTCTCATTATTGTACAACAACTAAATTAATGGTACTATTTACATTTTGTGCATAATAAATAAATAATTAGGCGGTGATGATGATGATGATGATGATTTCACTGTTATCATCCATCTGAGAACCTGAAACCAGAATCCGAACCCCCAATACGCTCACATACGCACGCATAAATCTCTGTCCTTCAGCAACCGACTTTGCATTTATGATTTTACCACCGCCGCTCCCCTATGTACTCCATTAGATTTTTTTAAAATCCTCAAGTTCTCTTGTTTTTCCGAAAAACTACTTTTAGATTTTTTTTCTAGTTTTGTTAGGCCTTTCAGGTGCATGTTACTCACCCTCGTTGCCCATTCCCTTCCGTTCACAACCTTTCGTTCTCTCCCTTTTATTTTTCTCATTGCAAAACATAAGAATCGGGTAGAGGAGCTGTGTTGGAAGATGCTGGCAATTGAAGAACTTCTGAGTGAACTAGCCGGGGAAGGTGTGAACGAGCAGGGTTTGCCGCCGGGGTTTCGGTTTCACCCCACCGATGAGGAGCTTGTGACCTTTTATTTGGCTTCAAAGGTATTCAACGGAAGCTTCTGCGGAGTGGAGATTGCGGAGGTTGACCTTAACAGATGTGAACCATGGGAGCTTCCAGGTAGCTTTTTGCCAAAGTCAAATTTTAATAGGGTGATTTTATGAAATTATCAAACAATATTCTCTACCCGCCTTACATCATTTCATTTTTCTTAGCATAGATAGAGTAGACATGCTTCTATAGATTCCTTAGAATCTTAAATAAGTTTCTGTTGCTTTCTCAGCCGAGCCTATGGAGATATCCCCTTCGAAATAAGCTTAAAATGTTGGTTTCTTTACAAATGGAGTGTAGCAAAAAACTCTAGTTTGGGAAATACCTTACAATTCTACTGCATCAGATTCTAGTAAAAAAAGCATGGTCACATTTGGGCTATGGCTGAGATCTTGGATACTGAAATAGAATGCATGGGGTGGAATTTGCACTGTATAAACATTTATATGTATAATAAGTATGTTGCCAGGAAATCCTGCATACTAACAGAAAAACCCTAGATTAAGAGTTCAAGTCTATTAAACATTTCCACCAAAATATGGAGACATGTTGGATTTATTGCAATCTTTCTTGCAGACACTTTAAATTCGAAAATTTGAAGGCATGGTCATTGTCTCATTGTCAAGCAGTTTATCATTAATATTCCGACTCTATTGATAAATATTGTACAATTTATTGGATACCATATACAAGTAAATTTATTGTCTCTCTTTTGTTGCTGGTAAAGTAAATATGCAGTAGTAATTAATTTTTGACATGAATGTTTATCAGATGTGGCAAAAATGGGGGAGAGGGAGTGGTACTTCTTCAGCCTGAGGGACAGGAAATACCCGAGCGGGCTGAGAACCAACAGAGCCACGGGCGCCGGGTACTGGAAAGCCACAGGAAAAGATAGGGAAGTGTACAGTGCCTCAACCGGAGCTCTTCTGGGCATGAAGAAAACCCTTGTTTTCTACAAGGGAAGAGCTCCCCGTGGGGAGAAAACCAAGTGGGTCATGCATGAATACCGCTTGGACGGTGACTTCTCCTGCCGCGCCTCCTGCAAGTAATCGGGCCCCTCCGCCACACGTGCGGCGCCGTGGCAATCCCATCTCATCTCTATCAAAGATCTCCCTTTGTCGTTTTCTGTGTTTGACTTATTATTGGAGCTAATATTTATTATAATATTGTCATGAAACTGATGTTCTGAAATGGTAGGGGCATGGTATATGGTGTTTGCGTGCATGCCGACTTGACAACTTTCAACTTGTTATTAACCATTACAGCTAGCAGGGTTGTTTTTGATGTGATTGGTGTTGGTTTTCACTCCATCGCTGCTATTTGGCTGTCAGTAGCAGCAGCTGCCATTTCTGCATTCTCTTGTTCGTTTATCTAAATAATCTAATCATACAAACAAATGGTTAATTCTTGCAGGAAGAATGGGTGATTTGCAGAATATTTAACAAAACGGCTGAGAGGAAAAATGCCCTAGCTCAAGGACAAAGCTATATGATCTTGCCTCCACTGCTTGAAACCCTAGGGCCAGCAGCGTTCTTGGAGTCTCAAACTCTAATGCAAGCTCACAACTCTTATCTGGTTAACGGCCAAGAAACTGACCTGAAAAGCCTGATAAACCCGGTTGCTCCACAACCACATTCCCGGCTCTTCCTGTCTAATGGGTTCCTTTCAGCCGCTTCCACCATTACTAATAGTGGCACAACCGACAAGCAGGGTTTGACAAACGCCAACAACTCATCAGCATCGATGTTGTTCAAGTCCCTACTCTCACATCAAGGTTGCATCTCGAAGGAACAAGCTACAATTCCCAAACAGTGCAAGACAGAGGCCAACTTTTCTCATTTAGATTCCAACAACACCTTGAACTGGATGGACAAGATGATTTTAAACCCTCCCGCCACAGCCTATTTAGAATCCTGGCCGCTGGATTGTTAAGATCTTTTGTGCATATCAGTATATTGGGCGAAAGGGGGTTTAATTGCTGTGTTTTACGTGTATCTTAAGCACTCTTTAGAATGAATGAAATATATTATGTCACTAAAGCATGAATAAGTTTTCAAACCGGGATGGGAATTGGGAAGTGAGCGGCGATGGGAAGGCTTTATTGATGTGACGCCATGGATGAGATGGGATGTGTTTTGACGTCACGTATAGCTATAAAGTATTGGGATGATCGAAAGGCCTTATGGTGTGATGGAGGAATAGGGTTCTTTGAGCCTTGTGCCTAAGTTTAGTAGGGTATTGTTTAGGGAGACAAGGGGGTTTGGGCATAGATATGATCGTATCCCGAGAAGCGTGCATCTATGAGGCATTGGTCATAATTAGATTTACTATTGTCATTGCCGATTTCTTGGTCAAAAATTTTTCATTTGTCTTCATCCATTTTTACTCTCTTCCTTGGCTCCCTGAAATGCATGAAGGGAAAGAAGGTTAAGACGATTGATTGAGGTTTACGGTATCTGAACCTTTCCATTACTCCAGCGTACGTTGATCAGCAATTAGAAGAACAAATACATTTCTAAATTATATTCATGTGTATGTGAAGAATTAAAATTTATATAATACATAGACCGTGTGAGATTTAATTTATAATGTAAATAATTTTTTATTTCAGATATTAATTAATGGAAAATATAATGTTATTATTTCCGAAAGATTCGAGTTCAAACAATTTGTTTATATAGTATGTGTACGCTATCAAAAGATTAATCAACATGTATTATCTTGTAATCATATCATTATTTTCAAAATAATAAGTATTAATATTGATGGCATGAATATGATAAATTAGATTAAAAGAGTTAGTTTCATAAATATTATAATACTTGATACAATTTGACGGTCAATAAATTAAGAACCAATTTATTATAGTTTAGAATAATGAAAATGAATGCCCATAAAAGTGATAACTAAACATCTTCAAACTAGTCTTTGCACCATCTTCGCCAAAGCGGAATATAAACTATAACAGGAATCAACCAGGATTTGATTCTTGTATTATTTCAGCCAATTCTTCCTATGTAAATAGATTAAGGAACAACAGACTCCGCCCCCGGCGCCATTATCACCAGGCATCGCCGCTTTATATCACAAGGCCCGCAACAAACGAATTCACAAGCAGCCTCGGGTTACTTGTCTGACCTTTAATTTCAGTGGCTCTCGATGAAATACTATGATTTCTTCTCTTGTCATAAAGACATCATGAAAAGAGATATACTTTCTCCTAGTACGGATGTACACTCATATCCGAATGATGCAATTGATTTAATAGCTGACCATCCAAAAGATCTCCTTATGCAGGCTGGCAAAATTTAATTTAATCCGATCACATTTCAGTTTACAAAACAAACTTTTGGTGTTCGCATGTTCATTTACCAAGCAAATCATCCTGAGAACTGACCAGTTATACGCGGGTGGAGAAGCTGGTGTGAAGAGGAACTAAGGGAATACTTGTTAGACCGGAACCAGTATCAGCACTTCCCTTGCATGCGTGCTTGCTTAACATAGAGCAATCTGCATTCTTATAATATGGATAAAATCTAAAACTGCAATTATATGTACAACTTTGCTCTCCCTTTTAAAACAGCAGATCAGTTTGGGTCGCCTAGTGGTAATTCACAAGGAGATTATCTTTTCTTATACTACAAAATCAAGACTTCATTGCTGAATAAAACTAGTACTCGATAAACTGATACCAAGTCCACCCAATATTTCAGGGTTGCTGCATTTCCTCCGAAGAAATGTTGCTTTCAATCGAATCCGAGGCAAGCTCCGGTTTAGCGGGCTTAGTTTCAACTCTGGAATTGTTGATGTGCCCCTGCTCAACGGGTTCTTCTGACCTGTCATTTAATTTGAATGCTCTTTGCAAATCTTTGGCATTTCTACTGTCGATAAACAGATTGTTCAACTTTTCATCCTGCACACACACAATTAAAATTTTCAAAAGGAGGCAGCAAATCACATGTCTGGTAATCACACGAACAATAGGTTAAATATGTAGATATGATGCAGAATAAATAGGGCTCCATTAACCATTTGGGTAGATAAAAACTTCAATCAATAAGCTTGCAGATGTGAATCCCCAACACATTATTCACCCCCCCCCCCCAAAAAAAAAAAAAAAAAAACTCATTTAGGATAAGCAGAATGGTTTAACCAAAGATTATTAGCTTCATCCGTGCAATAGTCCGTCAAACACATTGCATGCAGTTGCGAAACGTAAGTGCAAACTAACCTAGTCCATTAGTCACTTATTGATAATATATAAGCTATCTATCCTGTGAGAAACTTGATAGTAATATTTCATTGCCACAGCAAGACTTACAGAACTACTGACCTTTTGCAGTGCTTCAATCTTTCTCTGCAGTGCATCATGCTCAGCCTGAATACGGAATGGAACACCACGTTGTTGGTAGACATTATTTTGTGCCAAGTCTTCATCAATGTCACTAGCAGTGGTTGCAAAAGGATGATTTGCAGGAATCCATCTGATTGTGTCAGGGTCAACATCAGGAGGAATCAAATCCCCCTCTTTAAGGAATACTGTTGGTCTCTTCCACTGGTATGCTCTTGACCTCCTTTTCTGATGGATAGCTTGCTGTTCTTCAGTAAGAGTAACTGGAGCTAAGCGATATTGTTTTCCACACATCTCTACAGTTGAATTGCTCTTCCCAACCTTAACCAATGGATTATTAAATGGGTCATCGTACTTGAGAGGTCTTGATCTGTAAAATAAAACAGATTACTAACATCACCATAAACACAAGGTAAACACATTCACAAAATTGTGAATGTGAAAGTCGAATTAAAATAGTGGACGTGGAACGAAATGCTAGCCCTTAAATAATTGAAACAAATTAGATTGTAATGTTATGTAAGCAACCGAACTACCCAAAAGCAATATATTCACAGAATTTATATCCTTTGCAAAGGGTGCAAGATAAAGGAAAAGATATCACAGAACGAAATCATACATGCCTCTTCTATCTGATCTTAACTGGCCACGCCTTACAAGATCAGCTACAGAACCAGGATGGCTCTGGCTTGACTTCCTCTCTGCGTATGCTCTCAGAGCAACAACCGTAATTGCAATTGTAATGCACAACCCCATTGTAAAGTAGTTTTTAGGGCAATTTTTCATCTGAGACAAAAATGAAATGGACAGGGTTCTTCATGTTAGACTTTCATTTTTTTCTAGTAATTCATACAACAGCATCTCTAGATTCTCTACTGGTTTTACAGGCATGATAATGAAAAGCAATGTAACAAATACTAGCAACACAAGTAAAGCCAAATCATACCGAGGAGCCGATGTTGATAAATTATATAGTGAAATACTTATTTAGGCTCAAATTCTAAGGTAGCAATTACGTTTAGGCTATTTGGAATACAGATAACTGTAGGTGAACATTACCAGGAAAACAACAGGAGGGAAAGATGTAATGGATTCCTGAAATAAGGCGCGTGGGTGTTTGGAATCTACCACCAGGGTACTTTTCGCTGCATCAACAACCTCGTTGTGGACACGGTTGTCTTCCTCGGAGCTCATTGAATCATTAATAGCTCTCATCGAAAATGTTCGATTAGGTGTTAGAGGAATCCAATTGAGCCGTTGGCTAAGGCAATGCCTATGATGTAGTAACAGCGATGTTCCATTTGAAGAAATCCGGTGCTTCCACCCAAAATTGAAGGCAAATACAAAGCAAATATCAGAGAATTCAGCGAGAGAAAGAAACCCAATTCGATGGAGGCAAATTAAAAGGCAATTAATTAAAATGCTTGGGAAAAAATTGGGAGTTACCTGGAAAGGAAGGGAAGGGAATTGAAGAAGCCAAATCGATGCCATTGGATAAAGGAGATAGCAATATTCTCACACTGGGGGGAAAAAAACAAAATTCAGTTCAGTCCTCTCCACACGAGGACGACGGCGAATCGGCGATGAAGACGATGATGAGTATTTAAATAATGAGTAAAGTGGGTAGGGTTAGAGAGTTCTGAAAATTTACCGCTAAAAACAAAAAAGGATATCGGCAACGGCAAGCAAGTGGCAACGGAGCAGTAGCAGCAATAGTAAGTCGCCTTACGTCGAAGCTTCTAAATCCTCATCCCCAATGTCGAAGCTTTGTCATTCTCCCGGATCAGAAGGTAAGGTTACGCGTTCGATTCATGTTGCACACAGAAGCCTATGTTTTTTTTTTGTTTAATGGGTAAACTACTCAACTGGTCACCTGACTTTTAGAGTCCTTTCAATTTGGTCACTCAAAGAAATTTCTTATAATTTCATCATTGTGGTTAAAAAAAATTCAATTTAATTCTTAATGAAAACTAACTACCATGTTTATCAAAGTTTTACCCTTGTCGATGTTTGATCTCAACTCTATCCCTACTACAGCCCATCTTTATCAAACACATTCTAACCCATATTCAATCTCTCTTCACTCGTTCTTGTCAACTCCACCTCTTCATCATTGCAACCATGGGTACAGCCATAAAACTCTAACATATCCATTTCTTCCTGATATGAGAAGTGAATCTTTAAACCATTAAAATTTGAGTAAAGTACACAAATGATCACTAAACTATCTTTAAAAATACAAAATAATCATCAAACTTTCAAATGTTACATAATGAGCATTAAGCTTTAGTTTTTGTTACCATTCTCTTAAACCATGAATTATATGTCGTTAATTCACCATGGTAAATTAATTGTCATTAATCGAGTGACGTGACAATTACATAAATTTAAATAATATAACATTTAATCTTTTATATTGGCATGACATTATTGATGTCTAAATTAATTGAATGCATAAATATTAAAGATTAAATAGTTATTATACAAATTTTATAATTGTCATGTCTCTCGGTTAACGATAGTTAACGGCCTAGTGACCATTTTATAATAAAACTAAAGTTTAGTGACCATTATGTAACTTTTAAAAGTTTGGTGATCATTTTGTATTTTTAGATATAATTTAGTAATCATTTGTGTACTTGCCCTTAAAATTTACACAAGATGCAATGCTGAAATGGTCCATTTAAGTAAACCAAAAGGCGAAATCTCGAGGATTTGAAGGGGGCTTCCCACCTACCATGGACAGGGAGATCCGCAGCTCGTCATGTCCATTTCCATGCCCCCGTTCACAACTATTAGATGGACGGAATGGGCTTAACCAACAAAAGAGCATCCGACGCAACAACATCAACTATTTTATCATGAAAAGGACGACCTATAATAACTTGGATTACTAAACAGCAATCTTTTCCTCATGGTTGCTTGTGATCAATGGCACACATGGTGTGGCATCTATCTTCTGGACATATAATTCACCATAAGTTTGCATTAGCCATTCCCAGCAATTTGAGTGGCAGTTGCAGAAGAAAATGAATACCAGATAATTGAACAAAGAACACAATTAATGACCCATCCATGACATTATTGGGTTTCTACTAATAAGTCTCAAGAGGGCAATGCCGGTTCCACCGGAATCGAAACCATCGTTATACATGTTTATAGCGCTTACATTACATATCTCACCACCAATCTCACACATTCTCACAAATCGAATCTTATATTCCATCTACCATTCATGTCAGCATTGAGGGTCCAATTGTTTTCCCTAACCTGCATATATGGAACCTGAAAGAGGAATATTCACCAAGCAAAAAACAAAAAAGCGGGTAAACAAAGGGATTTACAAGTGCTCATGAAAGGAAACAGAGCATAGGTTTCTTTCCTCGAGGGTCAAGCAAAATTTGACTCAAACAGTTATTGTTAATGATATTGAATATGAATACATTCAAACAGAGCATAGGTTTCTTTCTTCGAAGATCATATATTTGCCTCCTGCAGGTTTTCGAAGCAGATTTGGGAACTGTTAATGCAGGATTGCAATTTCCAGGTTGTTCAAGGGTGCTGGTTGGAGATTCTGGATTGGGTGCAGAAATGTGGGAAAGGAAAATCCTTGGAAGCTGCAAAGGTTCGTTTGCTATGGTGCAGTTTCAACTATTACATTTGGCAGGAAAGGAATGGTAGGGTTGCATGGAAAAACTGCTAGACTTGTTTCTGTCATTGTTTCGAAGATCAAGCAAGATGTTTATGTTCGATTTCTTGGTTGTAAAAGATTTTCTGATATGTCTGTTCTTAGGAATTGGATTGTATAGAGGCATACAGTTGTTTTAGGTGTCTGGATATTCTCTAGTGGGCTGTTGGTGTTTTTTAGGGATGTATAGACGAGGTTACTTTGGATGAATAAAAGCCGATTTATCCAGAAAAAGAATATGAATACTTTCAACATAAAAAATGAATTCAGGTTAAAGAGACTACACCAATGTTAATCTCAGATTATGAAAAGGAAACAGTGTATTTGGAATACAATGATCAAATGAATTGCAATCGGGAGGGGGGATATGATGGTTGCAAAAATCATAGTAGGTGCTAACATCTTGACAAAAAGCATTATAAAATGGTATTACCTTCTCAAATACTTCATATCCAACTTTGAGTCTAACATCTTGGTCTCTCAGGAAATTGAATATTTTATAAGTAAATTCAGCAGCTCCTTCTGACTTCCTCTGTCACGGTAGAGGCATAAACTATTAGCAAAAGAATGCTGAAACTACACGTAAATTACTGCACTTTTCTCTCTAAAGAATCACTAGATTAAAGGGGGCTTTGATTTCAATTTTCCAATCAAAGATAAAAACAACAGAAAACGTGTTTAAAATGTACTCATAGGTGAGAAGAAAAAAAACGAATCGTACTAACCAAAATTGTTCTTCAAATGTTAAAGCATATTAAAAGAGAAACACTGAAAAAACTTAAAGGTTGCCCCTACCCCCTTGAATTCTTGATCAACATCATATCTTCCCTTGACAACGAAATTCACAGAATCATCGTTGGTTACAAGAAAAGAAGATTTTCCTCGCAGCGTGTACCGCACCTTATCACGCTTATCATAGCGTAATCCTACACCAAGGCTTGTAGACAACTACAGAAACAGTATCAGACACATTAATGAACTAGGAAAAGAAAAGATCTAAGTTCGCAAGAGAATGTTCTTAAAACAAGAGCATAACCATTGGGGGTAGCATACATCAGCATACAAGTGCCTCATCATTGCACAAAAGTTAATGGGAACTCCAGTTTTTGTGTCCAGCTCACCTTGAACCTGATATATAAATAGATAGATACAAAGATTGATCAAATAAAAATGGACCCAATGTGCATATCTATGTAGAATTATACCGTACAAAAGCATGAGAAGGCCTAAAGAAAAAGGCTCATGTTTGGGTATTTGGAATATCCGACTGACATTCACACCCAAATCTCAAATCCTATATCTCTCAGAGCATAATTCAAAGAAACAATCCACAAAAAACTAGAAGGAAACAGAGAGTAAAGTTACGGTCTTGAATAATCTAGTCCAGTCTAGTCTAGTATAATAATGAAATCCAGTAACACTGAGAAAGAAAATGAAAGAGCAAAATCAGCAAAGTAGAAGAGCAGAAAGTTAGAAGCAATGGTACCTGAAAATGGGTTTTGGAATCGATGGGGAACTTCTCCTTGGCGTGGATTCTTAGAGCTTTGGAATCTCCACTGTATCTCAACGAAGTCTCCATTTTTTCCTTCTGGTTCCTAGTTCCCTATCTGTTGAATAGCGTACAGTGTTTGTTTTCCAGCTCTTTTATGCTCTACGCTATGCACGGCGAGGATGGTAAGATAGGGTTGGATGGACTGACCTTTTATAAGCCTACGTTTAAATTCGGTGATTGTAAGGGGGAAATACACTCAAAGTCATCCAATTATGTGCTTGACTTTGATTATAAACATGTTAACTTTCTAAAGTTATAATTTGGTACCCAATTAAAATTTTATTACAAAAGAAAAGATTCATTAAACATGGTCTATTACATTAACAATTTTAGTCTAGAAAACATATACACCATATCAATTTGGTCATAATTCAAAATAATTAAATTTATAAATTCTGATATTACATCTCCTATCACACCCTCAAACCACTTGTCGCACTTATTGTTAATGTCCATCGGCTTTATAACCGACATGTGCGGTAGCTTGACAAACATAGTCACTTTCTAATCACATTTAGACTATTAAAAAATTACCATTAAAAATTAAACATAAAACTAATACCATTGAGAATAATATTTTTTATCTCATACTTTTTAGATATATTGTTAGGATGATTAATCAACTCAATTTGGCCAAGAGATGGGTGAATTGGCACTTAAAATGGAGAGAAACAAATGGAAGAATAAAAATTGTGACACAAAAAATTATAGTGGTTCAACCTTCTAACAAGGTCTACATCCACTACCTTAGCTTCCCACTAAGGATTTCAACAATTTCACTAAGAAATTCTTCCCCTTTTCTAGGTTTAGGAGGAAACTGTTACAACGATCAAAATTTTTCTACCCAAAGCTTCATCAAGTTCACTCTTTTACAAGAAGTTGAATGCAAATTGAAAATATCCTCGCAAAGGTGTTTGTTTTCCCAATACAAGTGCACTCAAAAACTCCAAACTTGAATAAAAATGAATACAAAGAAAATCACTCAAGCGAGTTACAAGATATGACTCTAATAGGCTCAAGGTGTTGGATTTGTGCTTGATTGCTTTAGACTTGTTCAATAGTTGTTGTTGAAGCTTTTTAAACTTAATTTTATATCCCTCGTTGATTTCTAACCGTTTGGGTAGTTGAGATCATCAATAGAGCCGTTGGGCTACTTTTTTCCCGCAATAAATGATGTTTGGTAAGCTACCGTATTGGTACACGATCTGCCGTATCGGTACCTGCCATAAGAAGAAATAATTGTTGTACAAAGGTGTATTGATATGCTTGAGGGCATATCGAAACGAGTATAGTGTAAAAATAAAAGCGTATCGAAACGGCTAGGCAGTATCAATATGGATTTTTCTCACTGAAATCTAAGGAAAAAGTCATTGGAAAAATACATTGGTACGCCTATGGGGCGTATCGATACGGTGTAACTGAAATTTAAAGCTTGATGATTCCAATAACTGACAAGGTGTAATACCCGTATTTTATCTGAATATTTATGTATATATATAGTTTCTCTATAAATAAAACCAAAATAATAAATAATAATAATAAATAAATAAATAATACAAATAGTGGTCCATTAAATAAATAAATATTTACAAATGTCCATTAATACAATTTAAATATTTATATGAGTCCATTTACATACAAAAAGAACTATAAGCCCAAAATACAAATATCCAGCCCATTTACAAAATTCATTCTCGCCCAAATTAAAGCCTTTCCCACCAAATCTGTTTAAAGTTGGGTAAAGTGGTCGTGTTTGTTTGGCCCGCCAAAAATGCCACATGACGTTGCATGATTCGTCTATCCCTTCTTCACTCAGATTAAGGACCTCGTTGATGTCAGCGCCTACACCAGTTATAAATAGCCTGTAAGAGAGAGAAAAGGGTAATCATTGCGTAATTAAAACAACAATAATTGCGCAATTATTACTGGGGCAATAATTGAAGAAAGAGGAAAGGGGTGAAGAGGTTACCATAAGTTGGAGAGACACCGAGAAGCTGAAGCGGTCACCAAAAAAACGTTGTCGGAGCTCGTCTGCTGTCGTTAGAAGGTATAACTTGACCTCTTTTCCATTTTTCCTTCACAAAACACAAAATAAATTAAAGCTAAGCCTAAAAAACATAAAAACAGAGTAGCCAAAATGAGATCTAAATTTAAACCCTAGATCTAAAAATAATCAAAATCACAGTAAAGATTGAGGCTTATCTTGTGATTATCGCAGTAGTTTTAGGTCGCCGAAGGGTTTAAAAGCGACGACGGAGTTGAAGAGGTAGATTTAGGTTTGGTTTGGGTAGTTAGACCTAGGAACCGGGTGAAGAAGGGAGGATTCAATTGAATTCGGGCCTAGATCTAGTTTTAGGATGAAAATTGGAGAAAATAATATTTTTTAGGGTTTTGAACGGCGGTGGACAGTGGTCAGAAATTACCTTACGGCGGTGACCGGTCGCTGGAGATGAACCAGACGGTGGCTGAGGATAAAGAGTGGTCGGAGAAGATGACCGAAGACTACAGTCGATGGTGGCCGGTGTCGCCTTCGATGGCCAGCGAACAGGCCAGGATTGATCGGTGATGGTGGTAGAAGATTGAAAAGAAAAAGAATGAAGAAAGTGGTTTGAATTTTGAAGAAATTATGAAGTTTGATCTTCACAAACACAGAAACACGAGTGTTTATGTGTTTGTTCGTATCAAAAGCAAGAAAAAAGGATGAATGTGAGATGAACTTTGGATGAACAATGAGTTTTGATCGAAAAAGTGGGTGTTTTTTGGGTTAAGGTTGTTTAGGTTGAGAGGATTTAGAGAGAGTGGATTGAAGAGGAAGAGGGAGAGTGAGTAGAAATGGTTGAGTTGGCTCAGTTTGGGACCTTTTATGTCCAAGCCAACACAACGTCGTTTTGGGAGGCCAGGTTGAGAAGGGTTCGTGTGTTTTCACGCGGGTTCAGATACAGGTCCTCACTCCGACCCGGTTCATCCGATCTTGGGCTGTCGTGGATTGGGCATGGGCTGGTTTATTTGGGTTGGGTTCAATTTGTAACAGAATTTGACTTGGGCTCTCAGATTTACACTTTAATGCAATTTGATCCTTTTTAAGTAGCTTAATTGTTTAATTGCTTTAATTTAATTGTTTTGCTTAAATGTATGTGTGCATATTTTAAAAGGGCGTGTAGTATATTTATTTAGGAGATTAATTCACATAGTTTAAAATAGTTAAAGCCTTAGTATCTTAGGTTCTTTAATTAACTTGAATAAAGAGATAATTGTAGAAAATAAATGAATATTAAATGAAAGCTTTAATGTTATAAGTTGATTAGTGTCTCATTGCAATGAGATGTTAATTAAGGGAGCGTTTTAGTGAAAAATTTAACATCTCATTTGAACTTAAAATTAAATTAGGAATATGTTTAAATAGTTAGAGTCTTTAATGATTGGGAATATTATTGATCTAGGGCCTAATATGGATAGTGCCCAAGCAATTTGATGTTATCACATAAACCCCTAAATTTAGTAATATTCATAGATTTTTAATTAACTTAATTAATTGGAGCCCTAGTTAGGTTTAAACTTAAAATTGACAAGGAAATAAACGGACATGCATTAAAAACCTTTTGTGTTGAGATACATTTTTAATATGAATTGAAGTATCCTAAAGCAACTAGGTGTTTCAAAACTCCTAATCGTATAAGAATGTATTTTCTTACAAAATGATATCTCCATTTGAAATGAAATTTGTTTAACAATTAAGGAATTAATTAAATTCAAATTATTGCTCGAAATGCCAAAACGCCACGTGAAATTAATAAGGTACTGATAACGGGCGTTTGTGGGGGTGTTAATCATTCCCCACACGTAACCGACTCACGAACCCTAATTTTAAAAGAAAAGAATCTCTGGTTGTTTTTATGGTGTCCGGTCTACCAAAGTGACCGGTGGTGACTCCAAATTGATTTTCAAAATTAAATAAAGGAAAATCCGATGTAACATGAAAACCCCTATTTTTCAAGATTAAATAAATTAAAATGGACAAAAACCCTATTTTCCAAAAGAATCAATCGTCAGGCTATTTTCACACTCGATTTTTAAAATGGTCGCGACACAAGGCAACAGTCAAAAATTTATTACAAAGATTTTAAAAATCTTAACACCTCGTATCGATACAGGTGAAGCCGTATCAATACTCATAGCTTAAATAAAATTTTCAGGTTGAAGGTCGTATTGAAACAGGCAAAGCTATATCGATACGATTGTGCAATTAAATTTCCAGTAGCCAAAAGTCGTATCGAAACACTCAATGGTGTATCGATACGCATGGGCGTTTTTGGTTAATTGAGTATCAAAACACTTAGAAAATATTTGGGGTTTAAGTTTTGACTTTAAAAATTATTTTAAGTTCGAATCCTTGTCATTTTGTAAAACTTTTTGAATATTTAAAAATTTATTTAATTTTATAAATTAGTCCTTGAACTCTTATATCAAAATCGAATATAGGTTTTACATATATATTTTTTAGAAAACATCATTGATTAAGAATTAAATAAAATTAATATATTTAAAATTTTATACAAAAAAAGTTATCACTCTTTCATCTATAATTATTTGTTAAACAAACTTTTTATAGTCATATTTTGTACGTAAATATTTTTTCACATTGGTCGTTAGTTAATGTGACAATCTATTTCCATTTAAAAATAATTTATATATATTTTTTATAAAACTTGATTTTCTATAATTCTTATTATATATTTTTAAACAATATTTCTTTATAGTAATTAATATTTTTAATTAATTTTCATGAATATTATTTTCAATTTATCTACTTTATTAGGGCAAATGTTGAATAAAGTAGTGAAATATTTCCTAAAAAATTCAGATTTGAACCAAATGATGTATTAAACATAAGACAAAATGAAAAATGAAAGATAAAAGAAGAATAAAAAAAAACTTGCAAGATAAAAGAAGAATAAAAAAAAACTTGCAAGATAAAAGAAGAATAAAAAAAAACTTGCACACAAATATAAATGCAACTTTCGCTCAAATGACTGAAACGATTGCCCACTCATCGAAGGCCAAATTTCGCGTGGGATGACCCTAAGCCGTCCGTTATATATATCACGGCGGATAAACATAAGCCCTCCATTATATATATATATATATATATATATATATATATATATATATATTATAACATCGGGAAAAGCTTAAACTAAACTAAAGGTTTAACTTAAGAGAGGCCATCAAGATCATATTCATCATGTGCAGCCATCAACACATTCTCCGGCAGAGCTAGAAAGATCCGACCACCAGATAAAGGATCCTGAGCCAGCTTTCATTCCTCAAAAAGCAAGCCTTACCAGTGAGCCATCCAACGAGTCCCTAAGCTTGCAGTTATTTATAAGTTGATAAATCCTCCTATCAGAGCTTTCACTTGTTTCATCTGAATCATAGGATGCTGTCATCCAACATGGAGTAACCATACCAGAACGTTGAAATGCGAGAGGAATGGTTGACATCCGACTTTGTTTCGGAAGACCAACATCAAATTGCCCAAGCTCATAAATATGGATTCTGCTGCTGCAATTGCACGTTTCTTTGTGGCATCGTCCACATATAGCAGATCATCAATCCTTGCCGTTATGTTGAATGCTAGGCTTTAACATATTTCAACAATTCCAAATCAAAAAGAACCCAGAGAGAATACAAGTTAGCTCCATATATAGCAAGATCACGCCGCTATGTTGAATCCTAGGCTTTCCATCACTCTCGAGTAGCTCTCAAGGATTGATTGTTATACATCCTACAAGAACTAACAATTTTATTCTGATCTCCTTGCCTTCAACATATTTCAACAATTCCAAATCAAAAAGAAACCCAGAGAGAAGACTAGTTAGCTCCATATATAGCAAGATCACGCCGCTATGTTGAATCCTAGGCTTTCCATCACTCTCGAGTAGCTCTCAAGGAGTTATGGAAAGCTTAGGGATTCAACATAACAGCAAAGGTTGATGATCTGCTATACGTGGACGATGCCACAGAGAGAATACAAGTTAGCTCCATACTTCCATATTATATATGCAACTTTACTCTGTTCTATTCCCATAAATATTCAAATTTCAAACAGCGAGACATCTTATAGAAAGGAGAGGAACATGTTACAGATGGAACGGGTGCAGAGGAACTATATAATGCTTTAAGAAACTAATTCATGCTAAAGATGAAGTACCATGTTATGCTGAATCTTGCTCATGTCTAACGAAGTCTGACGAAGGCCTGGAAACTGTAGCCTTAAGTTCTGTAAGAGTGTCTCAGCCCGCTCAGCTAAAACCTGTCTTTTGTATGTCACTGACAAAACCCTTAACCTTGCCACCCGAGGCCGACTTTCCCACCTTTGCACGCAGCGAGTTCCTTTTCAAGTATGTGTTTCCCAACATGCACAAAAGATTCAACCCTGTTGGCCATTTCCAGAGCAGTGTATTCCGATGACATGTCAAAGTAATCAAGAAGACACTCGGGGGAGAACTGGTCCGTCTGGTCGGCAGTTAAATAACAGTACATGACCTCACCCCAAGCAATCCTTTCCACACTAGAAGACAAGCAAAAGGAGGCATAGTGAAAATATGCACCCTAAAGGAAGAAAAAGGGAAACAAAGAGATGCCTGGGCAATAATAGCCAATAAAAATGCATGGATATTTAATGCAATTCACCTCATGGATGCTCCATCTAAAAGTACATTTATATTTTCTCATGCCACATAGAACAATTTTGTATACTATGAAGCAGTATTCAAACCTTGGGCAAGCTTTTGAGGTAAGCATTTGGGATTTCCATCTCAGCCAACACAAAGTTGTTTATTGCCATTGCAGCCTTAAGGATCCAGTGTGTACATTCCCTACACTGCTGCAATCTCTTCCTTGAATCTTCAGATAAACCAGAGGGGGGAACCTTAGGAAATGGGAGCCACCACTTCTCTTCTAGTCTAACAGATGAATCCCAGACGGTGAAGATGAAGGAAATGCCTCAATTCCATAAGTATTGTTGATAACTACTCCACGATCAGCATAATAAAATTCAGAATCATGAAAGCCATCAGAATGCTTATCAACATTGCATAAAGTTTCTTGAGTGCTGGGAGGTTTACAAGAAGATCTGAGCGCGGCCGGGTCACCATAACCTCAAAGCTTCCCCCACCTGGAAACTCTTGCAATGATGATTTAAGCTCCACTATGGAATCAGTCACACAAAATCCAATCCATCTCTCTACGCCACATCAACTTCCTTTGTGGTGATAGTGGCTGTAACTTCCATAGTTCCACAAACACAGAAGCTGCAACAAATTAAAAATTCAATTCGGATTTCAACCTTCTTTTAATGATGAACCAAGAAACACCAAAACAAAAAACAAAAATGAAATTTAAGTACAAGAAACTAACCAGCAAGATTTGTTATGGCATTGGAGATGGCAAGGGCAGTACAAACTCCATTCTTCTCCAAGCAAAAGTTTGGCGAACCTTTCCCTCATCATTTCTACTTCTGCAACAACATCGATTGAAATTAAAGCACAACTGATCCTAAGCAAGATGAAAAGCAAAATCAAACCAGACTATTAGAAAAATATTTAAGGTTAAATTCCGCTTTGTACCGAAAAACGGAAAGAATTAAAAGAAAACTTGAACTCGAGTTAAAAACTAAAACGAAATAATCAATGGAAAACTATAAAACCAAACAGATCTACGCAGATAACAGATCCAAACAACCGTCACTAACTAAGTACATTAGTAAATGCTGCAAAATATTCAACCAGAGGTCCAGAAGTATTCAATCTTCACCGTTATGAAGTAAAATTACCGGTAAAATCTTCAATGAAGCAATAAATTCAACTCTCAATTTCATAAGTGCTAAAAATAACATTAAGCAAAAGTGTAGTGAACGCACCGGCAACGTCGGTCTCTGGTACCTCCGCCTTCGTCGATGGAATGACCACGTGTCTGCCACCGACCACCGGCAACATCACGGGAACTCGTGTCGAGAAACTAGAAACGTCAACGAACTCAGACCCTGCGGGCGGCGAATAGGCCAAAGAACTCGAACCAACTCGGTCAAAACGACGACAGGATTCTTGCCGCCATTATAAAGAAAATAATGAAGGAAAGGTTCGCTAAACTTTTGCTCGCAGTCGCAGTTTCAAAGGAAAAGTGTACTCGCAGTTTCTTTAACTGGCTTTGGAGTCCATATCGCCGTTGCGAGGGAAGCCAATGGTGGCGGTTTCTCCTATTGGCGGGTGACTGCGTGCGTGTAGGGTTACGAAGAATGTTTGTTTCACGCGATTGGTTAGAAATGATAAAGTGCCACGATTTAATTACCCTAGGAGGAAGTTGGGTTGAGGCGTAAAACGGATGGTATATATAGTGTAGGTCAATCGATAATTTTTTTTAATTAGATTATATTCGATAGTGAAAGGATTACAAAAGAATCATACCTCAAACATTAAAATCTAGCGGTGTAAGAGACGTTTAAATACTAAACCTAATACTTTCAAAAAAATTTGAGAAAGCTTCTGAAATTAAAGTCAGAAAACTATTACTTTGCCTTGAGTGCTATTTGAAAAAAGTAATTTTTTCGCTACTTGTTCTTGGCGTATTGACTCAATCACAAAAAAATGATCATAACATGTACAGTTCGACCTCTTTCCTTGACAAAGAAATTCGATGATACTCGTCAGTCAAACTCTAAACTATCAAAAGATGAACTGAAACTGGCATAAAAACAAACAAAAAAACTGCCATACAAACAGACGAAAAAAACTGCCATAGAAACAGATGTATAAACATGAAAAAGTAAAAAAAACGAAAAAAAACATAAAAGTAAAATTCATCAGCAAAGATGAATCTTATTTATGTATATAACCAGTAAAACTGCCAACGACCGTCACCGATAGAAAAAAAATTAGTACAAAAAAAATAAAAAAAAATTTTGTAACCGTCTCAACAAAAATGAAAAAAGTGGAAAAGTGAAGAAATTACAACGGTATAAGAAGTAAATAAAGTTAAAAAATTAGAGTCAATCGATAAATTATTAAATGGTCCGCTCACCCAATAACATTGACCTATTTCAATATAACTCCAAGTAACAGTCTATTATTTTAAAGATTATATTATAAGATTGGTTTACTACATCATTCAATTAGCCGTGGTTTTAACCAATAATAATTATTTACTTCATTATTTTTTTTCCTAATCATTTTTAGAACTAAAGAATCTTCATTGATTTTTTACATGTCATTTAAAAAATATTTTTAAAAATTATTATATTGTTGAGTAGATGACGTAAAAAATAGTGATGAATTGGATGAGACATCGTCGATGTGATAAATCAGACATATGATATAATTTATCTCTTTTTAGTTGTATATAAGAAAGAGGTAGAAATTTATCTCGGAAAAAAACAAAACAAAAAATTTATTGGATGAAACCACATGTGACGTGGTGAGTCAAACTCATTTAATAATATTTTCAGGTCAATGTGATTACACTAAATCTAGTTTAAAAGCTAGAGCCAAAACAGTCTTGGACTCTTAGGGATGGGACGGATTTTTAGTCGCCCAACCCGAAAATTTAAAAATTTAACCCGATCTCAAAATTTTAATAAAAAAATTCAATCAACTAACCTGCTTTGAAGGGAATTAATAAAAATAATATATATAATATATAAAAATATGTTATATATAATTATAAATAAATTGAGTCAGAAAATTTTCACCTTAAAATCTACCCGACGCAAACTCCCTTAAAATTTGACCCAAAAACTGGAAATTAAAAAAAAAAAGTTGGCCCTATCCGAACCGCTGGATTCAGTTTTTTTTTTGCCATCCCTGACAGAGGAAAATGAATAGTACTATTGCAGTAAACCGCCTTGGGGTTAGGGCTGAAGAAACATTGATAAATAATAGTTAAAGTGTTTGAACTATTTATTAAATATAAATTTAAGAAATTTAATATTTCGAATCAAATCAAATATAATTTAATTTATAATTAATTTATATTTTTATAATAGAGAATAAGTACTACGTTATACATTTCAAATAATGAAAAAAATTTATAAATAAGATTTAAATTTGATACACAGCCTGTGTAAATTTTTACACAAGCCTGTTTATTTCTACTATAAATCAAAATTAAACCTAAACCCTAAAAAACTAAACCCCAAACCTTAAACCTTAAATTCTAAATACTAACTTTAAATTCTAAACCTTACAACCCAAACTCCTAAACTCTAAACCCTAAACTAAACCCCTAAAACTAAAAAATATGTGTAAACTAAAGTTTACACAAACTGTATATTGAAGTTTTTCCCTTATAAATATTACATAATAATGTTAACAATTTTTTTATTTATTTGATAAAATATTTTTTAGAAATATTTACGTAAACTTTCTTAAAAGTTTATCAAATAAATGTAAAAAAAAATATAAAACAAATTCAATTTGTCAAAAAAAAAATTAAAAAGACGAGAAACCAAAATTAGTATGGATAAAATAGAAACCGATCTGAACCGAATTAAAATAGACAATTAAATTTGTTTTAGAAATCCGATCAAACTGAACCGATTTCACCCTACATAAGATAACTTAGAAATGCATTGTTAACTAACTGTTTGATTTTTGTAAAGCTAATTAATTTCAGTTTCCTCCGAAAGAAAACCTGACCTGAATTGACTGACAACTAATTGCATTAAAAAAAGCTTGGAACCTACACCCTGCAGCAGATATGAACAAGCCGCTGAAGAAAGTAAAATTCAAATTAAATGAAGTGCTCATGGCATTGACGACCTAGATGGAAATTGCTTTTCTAGAGAATGATAATCACTAGGAACAAACACAGGTAGCTGGCCACCTCTCTGTGATCTACCCTGCTGCTGCTGAAGATGATGACTCGAGGTCGAGCCTCTATCGAACCCGACAGACAATGAACTTGTACTCCTTGTTCCTCTGTTAATTTGTTCATTTGTAAGAGGACCTCCAAAAAATATTGATTGACCACTATGCAAAAGCTCTGGTCTAGGTGCTTGCAAAGGGCCAGCATTTCTGGAAGAGGAAGAGACGAAGCGCCCAGCTTCTGGATCCCAAAAAACTGAAGTTCTGGAGCTTTCTATTGCACTAGATTTTTTCCTGATAGGATGTTCAGCATCATGTTCATTCCCTTGACTTTGTTTTGTTGACAAAGGAGATTGATTGACTGACGTTCCATACATGGGGTTGAAATGTTCTCTATTTGAATGTTGCTGTGCCATTGGAGAGGGGGTTATGCTGGAAAGATGACTGCTCATGTCACCAATGCTGCGAGCACATGATTCAGCATCTTCTCTGCTAGCATGGCTCGAAGGATATGAGCTCAATGTCCCTGCTCTAGCATTTTTAGTCTGAAACCCATGATCAGTACTAATGGGACTGCTTCTTCCACTAATGTTACTACTAGACAGTTGATCCGCACTGTATGGATGATGCCTAGGGCCTACAGGACGAAGGACGGATGAGGTTGCTCTAGCTTTGGCAGCTGCTTTAACCGCCTCACTAGAATCCAATTTTGCAAGTTTCCATGCACTTATTCGGACAGGACGTTGGGGTAATCTTTTACCCTTGTCTGGTGGCTGTACAGCATCCGGATCTACTGTGGATGGTAAGCGACTCGGGTCCAAATGTGGGATTATTTCATCCTTCGCGAGAAAACAAATAATCAGTTATGACTTTTATCGTATAAAAGAAAATCCATGACAGATTATCACCCTAAGAGAGGATGTTGCCATGTTTAAGACAACAACTAGAATTTTAAATTCATATTGGAACTGTAGCCACAATTTGCATGCAACATTCGTTATTCAATTTCGATAGCATTGTAGTTAAGGAAGTGGTACCTGGTGGTCCATGAAGATTCTAGGTGGGGTACACCAAGCACCTTTGTATTGCAAGCTCCTTCCAAGAGAGCTTCTTCCACTCATGGCAGTCACAGCTGAACTGGTAGGTGACGATGACATACTCTGATGATCTTCACCATCTGCAGACTGTTCAGGTGGTTCACTTTGTGTTCTCATTGCAACAACATATTCATATGTTGTGATGCCCTGCAGTTAGATATGACAATGGTTCAATATTTACATATCAAGACAGGATGAGAGAGATGGAGAAAGAGAGAGATCTAAAGAATCACCTTTCTGATCAAAATTATATGGAAAAAGAACAGTTCTCCCAGAGGCACAATTGCAAGAAAAGAAACGGCTGAGCAGAGGGCCTGTGAACATTTGTATAATATTAGGCAAAACCCATGGCAACCAAGGTTTTCATTCATTCTTAGAGAAGTCAGCACTAGCAGTTATGTATTTCAACCAGTCTCCAGGAAACAAGTTATAATTATAGAACATTTTGAAGCACGAACCACACCATTCACATTTTAGAATTAGGAAATTTGCTTCTCAATACCCAAGAAAATCGGAGGTTTAAGTCGAAATCCAATGTCTAGAGCTTGTAAACTATATTCTAAAGATAAAATAAAACTCATGCAAATATTCTACAATCAAGCATATTTTTTCCTGGAAAATGACTAAGCCAACGGCACTAAATCTTCTCAATCAATCAAAGCGATCTCTCTCAAGCATAGCAATATTACATAAACAATCTGAGCTCTTTGGCAGATGCAGAGAACATACCACCACAGTAGCAAAGGGAGGGCGAGAGAATCCAATTCCAAGCTTCTCGGTTATATCACTTTCTGTACCCTTTTTATCAGTAAAACATCGCACAAGGACAGCAATGCCGACTCCAAATTCAACAATCAGCTGACGACCACATACATGCATACGTGCAGGCACGTAAGAATTAAGTTCAGTTCTTGTCAGGAGATGCAAATGACTGATATGAACCATTGTCCAAAAGTTATCCTAAGAACTTACCCAAACAAGGCTAGCTGCCATCAAGCACACAAAACTGCTGTAATTTTTCCTGCCCACGCAATTATTCAACCACTGGATAAAATGGTAAAACAGTTTAGTCGTGTACAAGATTACATGAAGTTCTAAATCAGTACAAAAAGGTGGGATTGTTTTCAGAAAACTACTAAGAAATTACAAGTTATAGAGAAAAAAGCAGACTTACAGCACATGGCCAAGGCATTACAATTAGTCAACCAGAAGCCCTAGGAGATTTCCAGTCCAATAACATAACTTAAATGTTCTAGCTATTCAATTCTTAATAGTAGTTCTCAAAAACCAAGAAATTTACCCATAACTTTATGAAACTGAAAAAGATAAAAAATTGATAACTCACTCGACAATGATGGTCAAATCCATCAACACATTTTTCGCAACTTCTACAGTGCTTGCTGAATTTGCGCACCTGCAAAAGGTGAGTTGGAAGGGCAGGAAGAGTTATTATAGCTCAACAACATGCAACCAGAGACGAGCTTCTTCCAGAAAAAAAGGAAGCAAATATATGCAAGCCAGTTGTTTCAGAAGCATGGAAACTCTAGAGAATTAGTATGAATACAACCCTGGGATATACTTAATTGAAAAGCACGGAAAGGAAATCTCTTTATATATATAAGAAGTGAAAGCTATATCAAGAAACAAATTTTTTGTGTGTGTGTCCAAGCATGGACCTATGTAAGAGCATTAATGCACAAGTTTGGGCTATCTCCTGTTGTAATTTTGATAAAATTAGCTTTCCTTTTTCTTTCTCATTTCTTGTATTCCATTGAAAAGGAAGACAACGGTGAGAGGAAACAAAACATATTTTTCTTTTTCTTCCTATTTTTTTTTTTTTTGGGGGGGGGGGTGTTCAGCGCTAGGGAGAGGACTATCCTACTAGAGTGAACCTTACTTCTGCGTTACACAATGTGCAGAATAAAGCATCTTCTTCTCCAGATTGTTGCTGCAAAAGGTCTTCATCTTTGCAGCAGTCTTCTTGGATGATACAAGCGCAAATGAAACCACCAAGTTTGGAACACCATCGTGAACTATGCCTTTTATATTCACTTCCATACTTTAATCCTATCCTGCAAGGCTCTTCGATAGAAGATGCATTCCCTGGTTAAACAGCATAAACTCTATGGTTAACTGAGACGAACAATAAACTACAGAGAAGCTCATATCTTAATCCAGGCAGCTACAAACAATTTTCAAATGACAATTCTAACTATCGACCAATTAAGTTCACAATTATCATGCAATCTGTTAACAAACCCGTGCATCAAAAAAATGTTACCTGCCGGATCCATTTCGTTGTGTGATTTACAAGTCGATGCCTTGTCAGCTTCAAGGAGAATTCCAGGATCACAAGGATCAATAGCAGTGCATCGAACATACAGGATGAGAACAGAGAGTGCCTGGAAATGAAAATCAAGCATTAAGGTAATAATTAGGAAAGCAACCAAAGAAGTTTTAAACCTTAAGTAAAGATAAATACAAAGGTTATCGTGGTTACCATGATAGAGTAGACACCAATAGCCACATATTCATAGATATCTTTTCCAAGAAAGGGAGCAAAGAAGGCATAATATGCAACGGACAGCAAAAAGAAAACGGTAATGGCCACAACCTGTCCACCATTGAGAAACAAAAAATAAAACAAAAGGATAATCAGTGGTTGTTTAAATAAGACACATGCAAGAAATTTATCACATGAATCTTATTAGAGGCTGGAGCTTACAAGAACATAAACCAGGAATACATAAAGATTACTTAGGCAACAGAAAACCATCATGTTTAACATCAAGTCAGCCATATATGGCTTCATTTTCTATAGTCATGACTTGGTTTCAAATTGCTTTATCGTATTGCTAGTCTAAGTAATTACTTTACATGCTCATCAAAAGTAGGCATCCCTTTGCAACGAAATAACTTGATAACCAGGGAAATGAACAATAATGACTACAAACTAAAACTAGAATCTTATTAGCATATAAAAATTTTCACATAATCTAATAGTTTATTTTGTTTACTCTAAAAAGTTATAGATGAGAACTCAGGTAATCCATTTTCACAAATTCATAGTATATACATTATAATAGAAAGGAAAAGAATAAACCTGAAATGTATGAGCCGGCAGTTGCCATCCGTGACGCCTCACCATTGTCAAACAACTGCTCCGAAACTCCTCATTCACCACCACATTCGAAAAAAAACCCAGTTTGCAAACACTTCAAAGCAAAATCTCAAAGACGTTTGCTTCACAATCGGTCTGGTTCCTTTTACTCTTTTTGGCATCAAAATCGTTTGATCCCTTGAACTCAAAACAAAACTAAGAAAAAAATAAGAGAGAATAAGGGGTTCAATCTAGAACCAGTAGGAGTACACTAATTTAGAGAAGAGGCATAAGGTTTGGAGAATTGAATGAATGTGTATCGATCAGGGAGAGCCCTTGAAGTTGAAGAAGAGGAGAAAATAGGGAGACTTGGAGTACGGACACTATAGGTTTATTTAATTTAAAATAGAAAAAAATAGAAACTGGGATTCGGTAAACGGCGTCGTTTCAATCTGTAACTAACCAAAATTATCTTTTTCTCGCATTTTGAAATAATATATTTTAAAAATCTTCAAATTTCTAAAATTCCTAAATATTATAAAATAATAAATAATACAAATTTATCAAAGTAAATGTTAGATTACGTTATTCAAGTCATTATCTTTTATAGTCTTTAAAAAATATACTCGATCACGTTCGTCGAACACTGCTGAATATCACTAATACTAAACACCGCTAAATATTATTAAATTAATTAATAAAAATTAAAAATTTCAAATACTTAACCTACTATTAATAATTATTTAAAATAAAATAACCAAAACAACCCGCCGAAAATAAAATCATGAGAAACAGTGTTAGAAAGCTCAGCCATTGTTGTTCTTTCAATGGCGTTGGAAGCCATGAAATGACGACGACCTCTCACGTTATGTCTCACCCTTCCGAAGATTTCATTGGACATTCATTTTTTTACGTCCGACCCGACCCGACTCTCATCTCCTCCGTCGAAAACCACTATTCAATCGACTCCTCTTCTTCCTCCACCACCATGACGTTTAGCACCATCTCCGGAGCTTCCGTTAGCGCCAACTTAACAACGGTCCTATTGACGTCGGCGTCGTCCTTATTACCGGTCGAATCATTCCTGGACGTTCAAAAGCTCCGAGTTAGTTGCTTCCCTTATGTTACAACCAGTTCCAAGTGGTAACTCCCATTGTTGGCCAGGACCGATGGATCGCGAGTTCTTGTCGAGCCCGATTATTAAGCTCCACAAAAGCTTGTCTAATGGAAGTTTCAGGTCAAAGAAGAAAGGTTCATTTTCTATGGAGAGTTTCAAGAAAATAATCTTGTTTGTCTCAGACAAAGAATGTTCGTCGGCTACAGAAACCAAAACAAATAATCTCAGCAGTAGAGGGAGATTGAGTATTGATGATCAAACCGACAACTACGACGGTTACCGGCTCCGGCTTTCAATGAAAAAATATAATATATATGAAAAATAATTTTATTAAAAATTTATTTTAAATAATTATTAATCGTACGTTGAGTCCTTAAGATTTTTAATTTTTATTAATTAATTTAATAGTGTTTAGCGATATTCGAGTCACGTTGTAAAAATTTCCTTAAAAAAAACCCTTAGACTACATGTCTGACGCTAATCAATTTTGTATAAAATAATTATTTTAATTTTAGTTTACATCTTCAGCTTTTTCAAATTTTAAAAAATGAAATGTCAAATTCAATTAATCAACTTCATACATAAATAAATTATATTATATGTCATTATTGTCACGTTATCTACGTGACCAACTAATAAAATTTATTTATTTTATTATTTTTTTACGTTATATTTTTATCAAGTGAATATTCACTCTATTTATTATAAATCGATTTTTAAAAATAGTTTTTATCAAGTAAAGACTCGCTTAGTAAAAATATGACATGAAAAAAATAATAAAATAAGTAATTTTTATTGATTAATCTCATAGATAACGTGAGAGGAATAACCCATGATATAATTTTTTCTCTAGTTTAGAGTTTTAGACTTTGATTCCACGTGCAAAAGGACAAAACATTCACGTGAATGCCCATTATTTCCCGTTTATGGCTGGTGCTTCACTTGTTTGCTTATGTTTGGGGGTTGGCTATCTTGGCGAAATCAAAACAAAAAGATTGACCCACATCCACATGGACATGGTAGTATTCTTTCTTTCACAATCCTGTCCGCATCATCAAGCAAGCAAGTGCATGGCCTCGTCAAAGAAAGGAAAAGGAAATGATATATCTATATGCTAGCATTGTATTCCGTGAATATTACATCAACTTTAGAAGTTTTCTCAATTTAGCTTTTCTGAATCTAAATAGGGTAAAGTACATAAACGGTCACTAAATTATCCCAAAAATATAAAATGGTTATCAAATTTTCAAAAGTTGCATAATGGACATTAAACTTTAGTTTTTGTTACAAAATGGTTATTGAGCCATTGTTCATTAAATGACATTACATTTACAAAAAATTGAATAATAACACATGTTGTGTGTATAGAGTGCTTCGCAATTGGTGCAAGTGTACACGTCGCAAGTTATATTATAGATTATATATCGTCTCCACAGGAATTAGTGCTACTTTTAAAATCTATCGTCTTGCACTGTAAGAAAACACAAATAGTGATAAAAAGAGTTTTGCTTAAATGAGTAAAGTAAAAGAAGCAAGTAAATTAAAGAGAAGTTGATCTATTAAGAGAATAGGCCGGATTATCATGGATCATGGTGTGATAATTGATTGAATTCATCTAGGCAATGAATTCCAGGTCGTATCGGTTTTCTTAACAACTTCAATAATCGGACTGCTTGGGCAACTGTGAATGCACGAGCAATTGGGACAGCGATTGCCTGGGCAACAGGTACAACGTCTGCCTGGGCAATGGGTACAACGATTGCCTAGGCAATCTGAGGACGATATAATTGCCTGGGCGACTTAGTTTGAGATTCGGCAAAGCGTTCTTCAATGGTTTCTCCTTATCCCTAATTCGAAACACTAGTCAATAGAACAAGCCTTGGTGATACATTCCTGCATTAACCTTGGGTGAACATCAACCGATCTTACACTTCTCTTAGCCGTTGAAATTCACAACTTATTCCTAAGTCGAATTAGTTTCACCATCGATTGATTGTGTGAAAACCATGCTTATTCGTTTCTTGAATCTAACTCTCATGATATTAGATAAATAGATACAATCACGAGATCCTCTCCCAATTCACTCGTGATCAAGAGTAGAAACCAGAAATAAGCAAACCTCAAACTAAATAACATTCAATTACCTAAAATAAACTTCAATTGTTCTCACAACCATTAAACACAATAACCCTATCCCAAAATAGACTAGTTCATGGCTGGGTTCAAAGCAAACTCAAAACAATAATTCTCAAACATAAAATAAACTGAAACAAAAGAAAGAAGATGATGAAATTGATATACAAATCCTCGTTGAACTCTCTCCGTCAAACCTCTTCAAGGCTGCAGCTAGGTCTTTTGTTTATAGGGGAAGGTTTAGTCTACTTCTTTGTTGGATAAGGAAGAATTTGGGTTGGATTAAAATAAGATAAAAGAGATAAATCTCTTTTATTTATTTATTTCTCCAAAAACTCTTCCTAATTTCTTGGAATTTCATCTCCCATTGACTTCTTCATGGAACTCCAACTCCTTTAGGATTTATCCTTGTCCTTTAAGCTTATCCAAATTGCATGGCTCAATCCCCAAAAGTCGCAGGTTTCCAATTTTTCTTCATTTCCAGTTGCTTCGACAACTTCCAGCTTGCCCATGCAATTAATCTTGTACATATAAAACAACCACCAGCAGTACCTTTTTCCACCAAAAACAAATGAAATATGTACTCAAGCATCGCCATAGATGAAATAATGCAAAATGCATGAATGACTAACCAAATGCAACTAAAATAGGCCTAAATCTAACAATAATAACGAGTAAAAATGCTAGAATAGTAGTACTTTTATGCACTTAACAACACATTTAATCCTCCATATGTACACATTCAATCAATTTAGTCTTAATTTAACCCTTATTCTTGATGTTTAAATTGATTGAATATGAAAATATTGAGGATTAAATGTGTTGTTATACAAACTTTCGTAACTGTCATGTCACTTAGTTAACAACAGTTAACGGTTTAGTGACCATTTTGTAATAAAACTAAAGTTTAATGACCATTATTCAACTTTTAAAAGTTTGGTAACGATTTTGTATTTGAAATTGTTTAGTGGCTGTTTATGTACTTTACCCATCTAAATATTTAACAATTTTTTTTCAAGTTAGAAGATTTAGTCCGATTTAATATTTAATTGTAATTTTATTTTGAATTATATTGTTGGACTTTGAGTAGATAAAAAGATAAGATGTTTTGTTTTTCGGTAGTAAAAGATATAAATGTTAATAATGGAACTTTAATTTAATCGATTAGTAGGCTTATAAACGAACCGAACGAACACGAATGAAGGTATGCACATGTTCGTTTGTTTAATTTTAATCGTACAAATGAATAAACACGAATAACTAAACGAACATAATTTCTTTGTACATGATCGTTTGTTAAACGAATACAAACGAACGCGAACGAACATTGAGTATTGTTTAATTTTTTCTTAAGAAATCTAAAGTCTCGTACATTGAGTATTTGTTTAATTTTTTTTCTTTTTCTTTTATATTTGTAATATATGTTTTTAAATTTTCTAAATATAATATTTTTATGAAAAATAATAAATATAAATGGACATATGTGAATAAATTTAAACGAACATAAACAAACGAATTACCAAACGTTCACGAACGTAAATGAACGAACAAGCCCTTTATTTTTGTTCGTTCAATTAATTAAACGAACATAAAATCTTGTTCATGTTCGTTCGTTTAATAAATAAACGAACTTTACGCCGAACGGTTCGCTGAACGTTTGGTTCGTTTACGGCTCTATCGATTAGTATTCATAAGTCAAAAGATATTATGCGTTTAAATTTAATTGTATTCATGTTTTCTTGTTTGTTGTAATAACAAAATATATTATATTTTGATACACAAGCTGTGTACACAATTTTATACAACCTTTTTATAAAATTTAAAACCTAAATCCTAAACCATAGCCCCCTAAAACATAAACTCTAAATTCTAATCATAAACTTTAAATTCTACACCCTACACCCTAAACTCCTAAACCCTAACCTAAAACCTTAAACCTTATAATTAAAAATTTATACAAACTTGTGTATTAAAATATTTTTCTAATAAGATTACTAATAAAGTAAACAGCTCAATCGACGGATTTTAATGAATTTGATACTCTTTAATTTTTCTAAGTTTAATTTTTGAGAGATTAAACATAGATTATGATGTTAGATATGCGCAAATGCTTGAACGCACTATCGAGTGGACAATGGTGAGGGCCAGAGGTTGATCTCTTAAAATTTTGAACGATTTACATTTGATCCTTATTTTTATTAAGGAAAAAACTTTGATATACAGGCCGTGTAAACTTTAGTTTACACGTGCATTTTAATTTTAAGAGTTATGGTTTTAGTTTAAGGTTTAAGGGTTTAGGTTATAGGGTTTAGAATTTAAGATTATTGTTTATAATTTAGGCTTTAGGGTTTAGAGCGTGGGGTTTAGTTTTTTAGGGTTAGTGTTAGAAATTTAGGATTTGGATTTTTATAGTGTATCAAAGTTTTACCCTTTTCTTAATCCCTCCAAAAACTTTAAAACTCCCATCACTTTTTTTTATTTATTTGAATATTTTCAATTAACTTTTTTTTTAAGTTTAAGAAATTCTTATAAAGTCTTAATATTTTTAAAATTTTTAGTTAAACTTTCAAAATTTTAAAATTATACCTCTTTAAATTTTTAATAATTTTAATTTAAACTTCTATTTTAAAAAAATAAATAAACCCCTCAACTTATTTTTACCAAGATTTGCTTCTGCATATTATATTTGAAGATCTTGGTAAGTAATAAAATAATATTGGCATTTTGACTTTGAATAGCTGCTGATGAGCTTAACTCGTATCATATCACATGCATTCTTAACTTTTACTCCAATCGGCTATTGCCTATCTATGTTGAACTTAGATTCTATAATTTTATTAGTTAGTGGCTTAGCAGGTGGCTCAATATGGAACGAATCAATCCAACCGGCCAACAAAGCCAAAAAAGAGAATTTTCCATTATTATTATTAACAGAAACTGACAGCTGCTGATATTGGTCCTGAAAACTCTTAAATATAAAAACAAAAACTTTCAAAGAAATATTAGTAAGTGGGCTTGGATTAATGTGAAGCCGTTGATGGAATGGGCCAAATGTGAAGATAGTTGACAATGAAACCATCAGTGTTGATGGTAAGCCCGTCAAGGTCGTCTCTAACAGGGACCCTCTCCAGCTTCCATGGGCTGAACTTGGCATTGATATCGTCATCCTTGCCCTTAGTGTTGGAATTAATGTGGTCACCAGGCAAAAACTACAAGTACCCTGATTCCTTACCAAAACGAAGTTTATATTCATGGATACAGGAGTGTTTGTAGATGACCCTGGAGCTGGGAAGCACATACAAGCTGGTTCCAAGAAAGTTATCATGACAGCTCCAGCTAAAGGTGCAGACATTCTGACTTATGTTGTTGCATTCTGCAGTCTACTGATGGACTCGAGAATTAGATTTTTGTGATAGATTATGTCGAATGGATTAATTGTTTCGGCGGAGAAGAAAATTGAAGGTTTTGGTTGTGATTGTCCAGAGGCTCGTAGATGCTTTACGCCGTGACTTGAGAAGAGCCAGGGCTGCAGCATTGAACATTGTACCAACAAGTACAGGTGCTGCCAAGGCTGTCTCTCTTGTGCTTCCTCAACTCAAGGGCAAGCTCAACGGCATTGCATTTCGTATGCCAACACCTAACGTATCAGTTGTTGATCTTGTTGTGAATGTTCAGAAAGGCGGCCGAGGGGCCATTGAAGGGCATATTGGACGTGTGTGATGTTCCTCTTGTATCAGTGGACTTTAGGTGCTCTGATGTTTCCTCCACCATTGACTCTTCATTGACCATGGTCATGGGAGATGACATGGTCAAGGTGGTGGCCTGGTATGACAATGAATGGGGTTACAGGTAAGCTTAAAGCAAGCAATCAAGCCAATTAGCCAACTTTTAATCTTTTGCATTTGAACTTGTACACTAATTAACTGTTGCAATGTGATTGATGTTTTGTGATTTACAGCCAAAGGGCTG